>JBBPKJ010001219.1:0-12132 GCA_038089195.1 Brasilioporus rufonigricans | reverse complement strand
TATATAAAGTCAATAAACTGTCCCAATGAGTTGTCATTTTGCTATGGCTGCTATTTCACCAAAATATAACCAAATGATTTGAATCTTGGATTGGTAGAAACCCAAGAGTAAGTGCTACATTTTATACACTCATAGTATAGTATAATAATCAGGTGTTATTGAACACCATTATATTTAGTACAAAACATGCAAACATTGGGACAGTTTTTTGAGCCACTGTAACAATGAAAAACAAATGGATGAGGTCAGGTATGCCAATATCATGAGATCTTCTGGACATTACAATTTGGACTTTTGAGTAGCCCTCATCACCATCTCAGGAATAATAGGGGGATGATGTTACATTTTCTTTCTTAAGCTGCACTTTTTCCTTCATTGCTCTAAAGTTGTGGGTTCAACCCAACTGTATAATAGTTTATTTCTTCAAGTCATTGGTTCTGTGTCATATCCTATCCCTCTGACACGAAAAGTGCCACCTCCAGCCTTCTTCACCCACCTCTGCCCACAATATCCCTTTAATCCCTTGGAGTTCCATCCTGGAGTTTTGTCCTCTGCCTGGACTTGCTTTGGTAGCACTCAGACCTCAGTCTCTTTGTATGTTGTTGTCCTTCTGATCTGTTTCCATCCCTCACAAGTTTATTTGACATCTGAAACCCTTCCACCTACTTGGATACTGATCCTTGTTCCCTTTTCATATCTCCAGACCTTATTTCAAACATATTTAAGGACTCCCTCCACTCTCCTGTAACTTTAGTATGAATATCAACTAAGTCTCCCCTCTTCTCCTGTCCTCATTTGACTCTGCTCATATCCTTGCCCTCATCTCCTTGCTCTACCCTACACCAAACCTCTACCCTGACCTCCAACCTCCACTAGAGGATGGACCTATGTCTTGCACCAAGTGCTCACCACTAAGTAACCTCCACTCCTACTCTGCTCAGACCTCCTGTTATGTTTTATCCTGCTTTGCCCCCTATTCTTTTCTTTTTCCTTGTCTTTTCTCTGCTTCTTGACCACTTAACTAACCTTTAGCTAAGTCTCCTGTTTCCCATCTCTTGGCTCTGCTTCTCCCAGTCATGTGACCTTCCCACAGTCACATGTTCATTCTTGACTCATAGATCTCATTGTCATTTATTGCTTCCAATCTTCCCATGGTAATCACCACTGGGCTTCTTGACTTCTCTTCCATTTCACCTCATGCCTTTCATCTCTGTTCTGCTTCTCTTCTGATCTTCTCATGGCTCTTTGCTTTCTGACTTCTTATCTTCTTGATTCCTGTCTTATCTCTGACTCATGCTTATCTCTCACCAGCCCTAAGTTGGTCCATGCACTCTCCAGACACTATATATACTGGACCATCTGTACTTCTAGTTCCCCATTCTAGATCTACCCCAAATACCCATCAGTTACTCAGACTTCTTGTATTCCCACTTCTGCAATATACTCAATTCTCTTGTTATCCAGATTGCCAAGACAAATCCTGTCCACTTCACTGTGACACAGACAATGACTCTTCAATGTCATATCAAGACATCCAGCTTTATGGGGGTATGTTCTAATCCTATCATAACACCTCCAGTCCATCCTTGCATTAAATCCCCTTCTAGACTACAAACTCTGGTCAGACTTGGACTGGAGATACTGGACTTGACAGTATATTTGTACTAACACTTGCATAGGTCCATTCACCCCACCTTTTAGTCATGACTACCCACATCTGCTCCTGCAAATAATCACTCCACACTACCTTTGGTAGTTCATGCAGAGTGCTGGAAGAATTTGTTAGCCTCACTGCAAGACTATACAATGAATCCACCTCCACCACATTTCACCCAAGTCACCATTTCATGATCCCTGCTGTCATAACCCCCCTTCTCCCTGATTTGCCAACCAGGCCATAATTTAGGGTCCTGGACAATGATAACAAGGACCTATATGGAGGTCTGAATAGTCCTGGTGGCACTTCACCACCAGGGCTAGGAGATAACAACAGAAACAGTGACAATCAACCCTCAGGTTCCTCCAACAATGACTCCAACCCAGGCAACAATGATCTTCTGGGTGGAGACTCCTTTGGTGATCCAAACAATGTTCCACTCATGTTTGAACTGTTCACCCAGCTTGCTGATGTGATCTGGTATATGATGTGGCAGAACATATGTTACCACAAGAGCTTCAATGCCCTGAAAACAAAGGTCAGCAAGCCTGACCCATTCAACAGGCTCAACCCCTGTAAACTCTGTCCATTTATTGTTCAATGCAAATTAATCTTTCAGGAAAATCCAAAATCCTACAAGAAAGACTAGGCAAAGGTAATATTCACCCAGTCCTGTCTCAAGAACATAGTCCTAGAATATTTTGAGCCTGACCTCCTTGAAGATGAACCTTCAGAACTCTGTTTTCTCTAGATGGACAACTGGAGGGCATTCCTCTCCAAGCTCTAGATCAACTTCAGCCTCTATGATGTAGTTGCAGATGCAGAAGCTCAGCTCAAGCAACTGCAGATGCAAGACAATCAATGCATCACTAAGTTTGTCATTGAGTAGAATTGCCTGGCCTCCCAAGTCTGTGACAAACCCAGGGACAATAAATCTAAGAATTCAAGTAGCTCCAGAACCTCCAGAGAAAATAAGAAACAAGGTAATGGATCAACTCCAGACCCTTCTATTTCATTGAAACTTGGCAAAGACAGTAAACCCCTCCAAGAGGAATGTCAGCACCATTTAGACAAGGAGTTATGCCTGTTCTGCAGCAAACCTGGACACTCTGCCAAAGCGTGTTCTAAATCTACTTCAAGAGCTGCTAAAGCTCAGGCCACTGTCACTACTCTGGCAGAGGTCTCCTCTGATTCCACTTTGGAGGCAAAAAAATAGAGTGACTCCCATGACTCTGCATGGGCTGGGAGTTGCATTGGATCTGACCATGCTCTCAAGGAGTTATGTCTTAATGCATCCACTCCTTTAGATCCAAATCCTCTCCATCCTATTGTATTTATTCAGCAGTTTTCACTAACTTCTGTCTCTGTTTTAATCAACTCCAGTTCTACTCACTCCTTCATAGATTCTTCCTTTATTAGTAAACATAACCTACCTACATCTCCAATCCCTCCTATGTTCCTCTGCCCATTTGATGGCTCCTCCACTTCTTCCATCACCTCTGCCTCTATGCTTTTCCTCTTCTCTGCCTCCAGTGATACCACCTCCAAGATATTTTATGTCACCTTCTTGGACTCCTCAAGTTTGCTAGTTTTAGGACACAGCTAGCTTACCCACTACAATCTGTTGATTGATTGGGTAATGAGCAGCATCTTGTTCAAGACTCCTACAGAAAGAGTGCCAAGCCCAATGTCATCCCCTGCTATTCTGAAACCTCCACTGCCTCCAGTGACCCTGGAATCACCTCTGGTATCCCATAAGGCCCCTGGCCACACCTGCCTTCCTATTCCCTTCATCAATGCTGCCCCTTTCATGCATGTGTGCAAGATGGAGGGATCTATTCAGTTCACCATCCACCTCCAGTCTCCAGAGGAAGCCAAGCCCCATGCCACCTTCATCTCCAACACCTCTAACAATCCCATGGACCTCTCTGGAGTCCCTCCAGAGTATTACAAGTTTGCAGATGTCTTTAGTAAGAAGTATGCCAACATCCTGGCTCCTCATTGACCCTATGATCTCAAGCTTGAGCTGGAGGAGGGCACATCCCCTCCAATCAGGAAGCTATATTCTCTCTCTGCAACTAAACAACAGGCCCTCTGAGAATTCCTTGATGAAAATCTGAACATTGGATTCATCCACCCTTCTGATTCCCCTCACACCACCCCAATGTCATTTGTCAAGAAAAAGGATGGATCACTTCAACTTTGTGTCAACTTCCATGGTCTTAATAACATCACTAAAAAAAACTGTTACCCTCTTCTGCACATTGCCTACCTCCTAGATACTCTGAGTGGAGCAAAAGTCTACACCAAACTTGACCTCTGGCATGCATACCATTTGGTCTGTGTTGCTAACAGAGATAAATGGAAGACTACATTCTGCACCCATTGTGGATCCTACAAATGGTTGGTAATGCCTTTCAGTCTAACTAATGCCCTTTGTAACATGGATAGCTTCGACGCAAACAATGCAGCTATGACAAGAGTTTCCTTCTTCTGGGAGGTACTCATGAAGAGACTCAATGTCTGGCAAGCAAGGCAAACAAGGACACTAAGTCCTGATGATGAGTTGACAAGCCTTTTGACAAAGGCAACAATGAGGACACTTGTCCTGACAACAGGCGACCCTTAGGCAAGGTGACACAAGATGAGGTAAAACACTGGATTGTGAAGAGCTAGAAAAAATGGCATAGAACTAGCTAAAGTTACAGGATGACTTTAGCTGACTTTATATACATTGTACAAGAAGGTGTAGGGCAGGCATGGAATCAAATAGAACTATATGGAAGAAAGAACACATCATCACTGCACAGACCAGTGTGAAAATAAGTGATGAGCTAAGTGCAAATACTGGACTCGAACCAGTGAAGAAAAGGCTTAACCATGATAGGAAGGAACACACAATATTGTAAGGAGAAACATTGTAGGAGTGGAGGTCTGAGGCTAAAACAGAGGGGTCACAAGGATATCATCAGGATACAAGACAAGGAGAAAGGAGAAGAAGCTTCAGTGCAGAAAAGGAGTCTGATGTTTGAATTGGAAGGTCAAGAGGAATAAATGACAGTGTAGGCACACAACCATAACATTACCTCCTTCATAGACTTGTGTCCTTGGCACAAGTACTCCAAGATCAGTCCATTCAATCATTGCTTTCAAAGGTAGGGTGTTCATCATCAATAACATCCCTGACAGTGCAATCATCCATGAGATGTCCCAGCTGGTTACAGCTACCACAGCGGCAGTGGGGACAGACCCTTGGTCCATGGCCCCAGCAAAGACAGAAGTTGCATTGGGAGAGGAGACAATGGATGGCAAGGTGTCTGGAGGTGGCAGTGGGGACAAGAATATGATGGGCAGTTGCTTTTTCAATGTTCCAATTGTCAACAAACACAGCAATGATCCTGAGATTTATCAGAAGGGGGGTGGGGATGAGGAGGAGATGAGAGGGTGCAGAAGGGAGAGGATAAGACTTGTCCATGGACAGTGGTCCAATGGAGATCCAAATAGGTGGGGTGGCTGGGAAAATGGATGTTGAGGGAGAGGATGTGGGTGGAGGTTTCACTGGTAGTGGATGATGTGGGGGAGGCTAGATGTGTGATAAGGGGGGGATGAGAAAGTGGTGTGGGAGATAATGGGGTGGGGGTAGGAAGGGGTCATGTGGTGACAAGGGGCAGTTCCAGATAGTGGCTACGCTCATCTTCAGTGAGGGAGGAGAAGATGGGTAAGAATGTATCGGCAAGGTCTATTGGATTTAAAGAAGTTATGAATAGATCAAAGTCCAATTCCTGCAAGAGATCAATTGTGGTGATGGTCTGGCGGAAAGGGCAGTAACCATAGAATCCCTACTAACCACACTGCATCCCCACTCATTTCCTCTGATTTCATTGCAGATACCTGCTAGACAATCTCCCCTGAAGGTTTTCTCCTCCAAGATAATCAAATCTATGTTCCAGAAGACCATGACATCTGGCTCTGGGTCCTCCAGACCTTCCATGATCACCCCACCACAGGTCACTTTGGACAAAACTGTACATTGGAACTAATCCACCAGGAATACACCTGGCCAGATATCCTCAAGCAACTCCTGGTCCCAGAGAAACCATGGAACTCTATTCCCATGGATCTCATCAAACAGCTGCTGCCTTTGAAGGATCATACAGCCATCCTTGTGATGGTTGATAGGTTGTCCAAACAGGCAATTTTCATCCCAACCCATGATACCATTAACTCTGAATCCTTGGCTAAGTTATTCCTCCTCCACATCTTCTCTAAACACAGAGTCCCCTCCCATGTTACTTCCAATAGGGGCTCTGAATTCATCTCCCACTTCTTTTGATTGTTAGGTAAAGCCCTAGATATGTATCTCCACTTCACCTTTGGATGATATCCAGAGGGCAATGGTCAAATGGAGTGTGCTAATCAAACTCTGGAGCAATATCTCCAAATATACTATAACTACCAACAAGATGATTGGACTGACCTCCTTTCTCTGGTGGAGTTTGCCTACAATGATATGCCTAGTGCTACCACTGGCATATATCTGTTCTTTGTGAACAAGGGTTATCACCTGAACTTCTCCATCTACTACAATCATGAACTAACCTCCTCTGCAGCCTCCTCCTTTGTCACCAACTTGGATGACCTCCATGAGTTTCTCCAGTCAGAGATGTCAGAGGTTCAGAAGCAGTACCAAGATCCCACTGATGCCAAGTGTAGCCCAGCTCTGGACTGTAAAGTTGGAGACCTGATATACATGAAAGCCAAATACTTCTGTTCTACTAGACCTTCTAAGAAGTTTTTGGAGAAGAATCTTGGGCCCTTCCTAATCATTGCCCATCCAGGCAGTTATTTGTTTATGTTACATTTACCACTTCCATGTCCACTGTCATATACCAAACTCCACCAAGTCAAACTCCAGTCCTCTGGACACAACTCCAGACTATCTTATTCAACTCCAAACCATTCTTGTTAAGTCTTCTCTTATCTTCTCTGGACCCATTCCACACTTCCATACTTACATCTTTGAGTATGTTTCACCTTGACATCTCAGTCCCTCTGTCCTTTGACATCTCTGTTCTTATGTCACTCCAACATCTCCATTCCTATGTCATCTTGACATCTCTGTTCCTATGTCACTCTGACATCTCTCCATTCTTGTTCTATCTTGACGCCCTGTCACTCTTGTATCAACCTTGTGCCTTTGCACATTGTATGTCTACCTGATCTTATTTCCATCTTAGTAATCTGCCTCCAACTTACTATATAATCTTTGTACTTTGTTCTGTATACCTCAGTTTGAATATCAATAGAACTTGACATTCTCCACCCTTGTCTGTCCCAATCCTACTCCATCCAACTGAACTTGACTCTCCTCATCTTGTTCATTGTCTCTCTGACTTGAGTTCTTAGTAACTCTTCTCTGATCTCTGACCCTCTGAAATCAGAACACCGGACCTATGCAAGGTGCACCACATAAGGTGAAGCCAAGTCCCAGACCAACCAACTCTGGTGTTCCGGAGTTACTCAGAGCACGTTGCCCAAGTCAATGATAGTTTAACATCCACCCTTGATTGAATGCTTAACATTCTCTAGTTCACCTGCTAACAGTAAAGCCTCCATCCAGATCCTCTCCCTCAATGTATCTGCTCCCAACCACCCTGCTTGGGTTTTCGGTCTGAATGCCATAGTAGCCTGGTCCACAACGGCGTTCAGAACGGCCTGGAAGCGGCCAGGACACGACCTTGATCCCACTTACGCATTCGCGCCTTCAGCTTGTAATGTAGGTTTGAGTGCACTGGTAATAATCTCTTGGTTTTCACGGAACGCCTCGCTAGTCTCAAAGATGAGGATTTCGGTATTGAACGTCATGATGTCGATGAGCTGGGAAGTCATGCCGTGCGAGACACACTCACATCACTTTATATCTATTTTTTGTGATTATTCCCGATCAGGTAGGATCAAAGTACAGCCTTCCTGGCTTACTATGAGTCGTGTTCTGTTTGTCTAGAAAAGTAGCGAGTCTTTAGTAACGGGAACCAACATCACCATGATCACAGCCTACGAAAGCAATGCGTTTGACTGCATGGGAGGCCAAGCTGTCATCTCTTTTCTGTAATCTCCCCTGATCGTAACCAAGTACTGAGCAGTGCTTTGGTCGCTCCATTACCAACACTGCTGCTAACTTGAAAGTTCCTGGGAAGTCCATCAAAAGGAATGATTCCAAGCCCTGAGCAAAGCCGATGATCAGAACTCACTGCTCATCATATGGTACAACCACAATCAATGTAAAGCACCTGAAACCTAGATGCATTCAAGGTCTAGTCCATAATTCCACACATCTGCTGTCCATGTAATTTGATAGAGTTGGTCCAGGATACAGTAAACTCACAGTTCTGACCTCAGCCTTGGACATTCAAATTTTCACTGACAACTTGATGTACTGAATGACCCTGAAATGTGACAAAAACAAAATCATCAGCCATTGACATTGCTCGGTTAATGTTAATGATTCGAAAATTTGAGCTTGCACTTCTTCTGATTTCTCCAATCGAGATTCATTGGCCGAAGATGCCTACGCTATGGGCATACTACGGGCTACATTCCTCGACCAATCGCATTGCATAATGACGTAACGCTCCGAAAAAATTTGTGCCCGGAAGTATTTTGACTGTCTGAAAATGACCCGATATGGAAAACGTAGTGTTGGAGGAAGTATGTAGGTCCATAGGCATTAACAAAAAAATGGTATTACTGTAAAAATTCCATGACATTCTAGCGAGAGCAGAAGTGACCATACACGGGTGTCGAGCTAGAGACATAGACATCACAGACCTCTTGCAGGACCTGTCACATCTCTAGTAAGCTCAGATCGGGATGTCTTTGGAAGCCCACCGTGGCTAATGGCGGGAACACTGAGGGATCGGGCGGAACAGAACTGGACCACGATCTCTAGGGGCGACTACGAGGTACGAGGACAAGGGGCGACTATGCTACATCTATGCAGTGCAGCAAGATATATACTGTAGTGCACGTGATGTGTATGCCAATGGGCTTACAGTCTTTCAATGAGGCCTCCGAGAAACTAATATTTGGATGAGTTAAGCCACCTGCCAGTGGTTGAGTGGAAAATGAACACACCTGAATGTCGAATGCATGAAGTACATGTCAACGTCCGCGCTCGTCTGCAGGAGGCAAAATAGCCCCAGTTCGTGTGTAGATCTGATGGATGCGCTGTTGGGTTGATTTCGCGATACCCATGAATTCCTGTATCTCCGTTCATGTCAACGGGACTTCATCTGCCGGAACATGCTGACAATGAGGTTTTTTGTCGAGCCAGGAATGTAGCGTCATCTGCCTCCCATTTTGTGAACGAGACAACGACAGGATCTAGGTAATACACCAGTGATCGACTGCACGATATTTTAAAGTTAGACATTAGTCCGACACTCCGATTGTTCTGTCAGAAGTCGAAACCGTACATCATTATGCAACACATTGGAAAGGATCGTCAGTCACGCAATACACCAAAATACAACGCACGTGCGCTCACCCAGTCGCTAACGTCACTAATACCCTACAGTAGATACGACCTGTTCAACCTCGTCAGCCGCGCCATAGGCGATGGCAGAGGGCTAGTGTCACGATGATACTCGCTGGAATACTGTGAGGGAGTCGAGATCGTCCTCTTACACCGCGCTAAGCGACCCAACGTATGTGTGATGCTACCCTGAGCTCACCTAAGGAACGGAAACAGGAAACCCGCACACGTCACATAGGGAGGTCAACACCAGCATCCCCACCTCCGTACAGAGATGAACCTCGCGACGACGAGTAAGTTGGCATCAATACCAGGGGGCCTTCCCCTCTTGGTGTGCGATGAGGATCAGGAAAATGCTAGCAATCATTTTGACAGACGTGCCAGTGCAGAGGAGCTGCGCTGACGTGAAATATTACCCAAGATTTGGGACAGCGGACATTGGAATAGAATGGAGACGTACGAGGACAGCAACAGAAAACGACATAAACAACATTACAGCACATCTGCCCTTCAAACATGAAGTGAATGACCCACCACGCATGGAATCCATAAACCCACAGGACTCGACATCGTCCTCGACCGTGATACCACCTATCACCGTAAACCTGATTGTCCACGCAAACTGCTCAAAGACGTCTTATGAAGAAATAAACTAACGTCAGCTGACGATGCCACGGCTTCTCACGCACAGCACGCCTAAACCCTTGCGTATGCCGACCCAATGCCCTTCGGCGCTGCGGCAACTTTTTGCGTAGTACCGTTGATAGAGGGAGTGGTGGTAATCAGCTAGCGAGAACCAGCCCAAATCAGCCACTCAGAGCGACACACCTGTCCTTGATTTCTTCGGAATACCCGAAATTGTTTCTCTCCAACAGGGTCTCAACGCCTACTGGTGCGATATCGTTCACCCTGGTAGGATGGCGTGGAAATACGGCAGATATGATCTGCGCATCGTCTTATTTCGTATTGAGGCTATAAAAGTACAGCTTTATTCCCATCACACCGACAGCAGTGGTCCAATAGGACAAGACACCGGACATGTGAGCAGTGGTTGGGTGGAGTTCGAAAGGGGATCATTTACCGACTTGATAGGTCATATGATTTCTGGTCTCATCATCCGCGGTGTGACGCTTCGACAGAAGACCGAGGTGGAGGCTTCAACTCCAGGATCAAAACCGGTCTGTTGACGGGTAGAACCTCCAACATGACGATGAAGTCAACTGAACTCGGAGAATCTAGGAGATGCATATTGATGGACGTTCGACGAATGCCATCACAAAACCTCTCGGAGCATTACCGCCCGCATGTTGTATTCCGCAGGCTGACACACCGCGAAGCTAATTTCCGGCCTTCCATTGAGTTGCGTTGTACTCAACAAGCGAACTCGTTTTCCTCGTCACATAAGGCACAGTGCTGCATTTATGTACTAATCGCACACTCTCCATCACTGGTCGACTCAGCACATCAACACTGTTATATTTCCAGGACGCCTGGCAGTCTGAAATGAAGACATCGCGTCATGACTCTCTCAAAGCTGGCTTCATTACATTACGCATCTGTTACTGTCTGTATGGATCCAGTTCCCGGTCAATGCTGATCGGGACTGGTAGCCTAAGACATCCCACGGACATGCTCCCAACTTGGCTTTGAAAATGTGTTGATGCACTGCTGGTTCCTCTGTACCGGCGATAAAGTTTGAGTTGGACGTAATCATGACGGAGGTAGAACATTGACGTTGGATGGCAGGATGCACCCTTTAAGGTGACTTCGGCTACACTGTCGCTTTGTTGTTTTGCCAACTAGAAATTGAATGCTGTGCACCTGAGCTTCAAATCAATGTGGGCAGATGTCTTCGGACACTCATGACGTACGATACATGATGAACCACTCCAGCCCGAGCTCGAAGATGGTGGCGAATACTATTTCCAGGCCTCGCATGACTTCATACATCACCTAGTTCCTAAGTTCGAATGCATGCAACCTAGTCAGGAGCTCGTCTTGCTTGCTCTTCCATTGCTGCTCTCGGGTCAACCATTTGGCACGTTCTTCTGCCTGACCCTCTGCCCGACCCTCTGCCCGACCCCCTGCCCAACCTTCTGCCTGACCCTCTGCTCGACCTTCCTCCCTCGCCTCTCGACGGAGCACTTCTCGTTCCTAGAATAATGGTGATAGAAGAGTATACACAACAAGACAGTTTGAAGCTCACTTCTTCGCGCGCTCTCTCGCGCTCCCTTTCCTTTGCCAACATAGATTCTCGTGCAGAGCTATAACCTACGCAGACAGCATCAACGCTGTTTGCCATTGGAACCCTGACCCCGCGGTATGTGCCTCGTTTGTTGTCCTTGTCATGTGTCGATGATTTGGTTGTTTGGAATAGCTCCGAGGTAGCATCAAATACAGTGCCAGCGTACCAGTAACACTGGTGGTGATATAGCTCATAATTTTTTGCCTGAGCGCTGGTCACCTGCAGGAGTGTGCAGAGTTCGTGGGGTGAGGGATTCGGCTGGGAAGTGGTTGATAGGAATGTACTGGCGCGGAGTAGATAGAATGGGTGGAGCCCGGAGAACATGTCTTCTTCTGCGTTTGTGTCTGCGGTTGCGGCATAGATGTAGTCTAGCGCAGGGTGACTTTTGTCAACTGTACGTGACTTTAGAGAGGAGTTGGTAGCAATCCTGATGTGGTCATTGCTATCTTCAGGGTCTACTGCTCGATGGACAAGGACCTTGGCCTTGTAGTACCTGGATTCTGGGCTCGGAGCAGATATGACAAAGAGAAGAAACTCGTGCTCTTTCCCTGCAGAGCATTTGTAGTGCTCGACTTTCTCGACGAAACACTGTGAGATCTCAGCCTTATGAAAGTCTAGGTATCCATTCCAATCTTCAACATTGCAATGGAAGGAAGCCCCGGAGTGGAGGGGTGTAAATAGGCCATTGAGGTTGGG
>JBBPKJ010001218.1:0-12139 GCA_038089195.1 Brasilioporus rufonigricans | reverse complement strand
GTTCCTGGACACAGGTGGCTCTGCTGGATGCCTAGGTCTGTGTTGAGGAGTGGATATTCTGAATAACCTGCACTATGCAGGGCTCATAACCTGTTAGAGACCGGGTGAGCTAGAGCATAGGGATGGTAAGTCCTCCAGTCATATGATAGTAGACTGTATATTATGTACCTAGAGCGTAGGGACGGTAAGTCCTAGGTACATCAGTATGTGAGGTAATGACAGTGGGTGCAGATGCAGCTTACCTCCAGTTGTATGATAGTAGACTGGAGGGAAGGTGTGGCACAGTGTAATGTGTAGTAAACGGGCAGTGTCCATATATGGTGGTTAAGTGAGTGTAGCGTGAAAAATGGTAGTTATGTACGATATGACGGGCTGATCTCCAACATCTGTTGTAGTCACTGTTGGGTGTGGAAAACACCATCATGACTGCTGGCAGATGAGGAGTGTAAGGAGGAAACAAGGTCCTGGTGAGCAGGCTTGGGGGCATGCAAACAGTTTTTGAAGTACAGATTATCGCCATCATAAAACCAGTCAGAGGGAAGGGAGTCACAGAAAAGGGGAGAGTTGTTGGTTATAGCATCAAGGGCTTGTTTGACAAGAGGATCAGATGAGGAGGAGCACGCCAGCTTGGATTGGAGAGTGAGGTCAAGAGCATGGATGACTACATGGTCAGGCAAGATAGAGAACTCCATGTTGTCCAAAGAGGTGTCTACATTGTCTTTGCAGGATAGAGCATCTGCAGTGGCCATCTTGGAGCCAGGGGTGACATTTCAGATGATGTCAAAGTCTTGTAGGAAGATGCTCCATCTAGCCTGTCATTGAGATAACTTTTGAGGGGCTTGCATATAGGATAGGTTTTTGTGGTCTTTGACAATGGTGACTGGGTGGCCAGTATCTTGAAGATAGTGGTGCCATTCTTCTAGGGCAAGGATGGTAGCAAGGAGCTCTCAATCATAGATGTCATAGTCATGTTCAGCAGAGCTTAATGTCTTTGAGAAGTATGCACAGGGGTGGAGGTGACCATTGGTGTCTGGCTGCATTGGTACAGCACCCACTGCAGTGAGAGTGGTGTCAGACATTAGCATAAATGGCTTGGAAACATTGGGAAGGAGGAGGACAGGTTCAGCAGTAAAGATCTGTTGGAGGGAGTGAAAGGCAGACTCTTGGTGGGGTCCCCAGATTTAGGGTTACTTTGTCTGGATAAGAAGATGAAGTGGGGCAGCAATGACGGAGAAATTTGGGATGAATTTGCAGTAGAAGTTGCAGAATCCTATGAATGAGCAACTCCTTTTACAGAGGAGGGAGAGTTCCACTTAGTGATGGCAGAGAGTTTGACAGGGTCCATTTTGGCATTGCCACTGCCAATGATCATCCCTAAGTATTCCACCTCTGGGACATCAAAGATACATTTGGACAATTTCAAGGAGAGGTGGAGATCATGAAGGCATTCTAGGATCCTCTTGGTATGATCATGATGGATGGAGAGGTTGAAAGAGTGAATGAGAATGTTGTCCATATAGATTACTAGTTATCCTTCAGCTATAAAGTTGTGGAAGGAGTGGTTCATGAATGCTTGGAACATCACTGGTAAATTACAGAGGCCAAAGAACATAACACTGGGTTTGAATAACCCTAAGAGAGTGATGAAAGCTGCCATCCAGGTATTCTCAGGGTGGATGTGAATGTTGTTATAGCCCCATCAGATGTTGAATTTGGTAAAGATAGTTAACTTTTTTAGCTTGTCAACAAGGTCAGAAATAAAGGGTAGAGGGTAGGCATTTTTTTAAAAAATCCATTTATGTCCTGTTAGGGTACACACCCTATGAGAGGACAGTGCTAGCTAAGTAGAATTAGGGGCCCCCAGGCCCCCCCCTGCATCCCTGCCCTGTGAATGCCCTAAAGGCAGGCATAAGGCCCCCCTCAGTCCCAACTGTTCCTGCTGGTGGTTTTAGATGCCCAGGCTAAGTCAGTGGATCTCCACAGTGTGTCATGTAGACTAGACAGTTGGATGCTACATGGTATCATGGAAAGACTAGTACCAGTCTGCCAGAATGGATGAGTATGACATGAAATAAGGGAAGCAGAGATGAGTCAGAAGATTAGATTGATGTACTGGCTGGTGTTTCTTGAAAAGGGGTGCTTTGTGTGTTAGTTGTTTTTTGATATTTAGTCCACTGTTTGAATTTGACGACCACTTGGAGGTTCCAACTTCTTTGTCTGGTTGCTCTCCCACAGCTCCAGGCTGTTGATCCACATCATGTGGCAGGTAGTTAATATTAGTTAGTTGTAGGGTATCTCCTTTAGTGGAGTGATAGAGTAGTTTTTTTTTTGTTGTATTGGAGGTGGGGGTGGCAGTTTGGCTGCATGGGCGAGAGGTCAGTCCTGTTGATCTGTAAGTGGTAAGAGATTACCAAGGGACACCTTGAAGTGCCCTGTGTTGTGGAGAAATATAACCATACTGTTTACTCCAATTTTGTTTGATAGTAGGTATGTTTGGTTGGTCACTCTTCTGCCAATGTGCTGGCAAAGATAGTGTTGAGCTTCTGTATATTGGGGGCATTGGCTGATGATGTGGAAGACTGTTTCACAGTGGGCACCACAGTGTATGCAGTTCAGGGAGGGGACTTTTCATATGTGGTGTAGGTGCTTGTTGAGGGGGCAGTGATTTGTTCTAGCCATATAAGTGTGGTGGCCTGGTTGTGTTGGAGAGGTAGGCATTCTTAACTGTGTGCTTGTTCAGGTATTGGTAGTCCTGACAAGGGCATAGGAAACCATCTTTTTTTGGAACAAAGAAGAAAGGGGATGCTTGGGGGGATTTTGAGGGTATGATGTGACCAGTCTTCAGATATTCTTCAACAAACATTTTACATGCTTCTTGTTCTTGGGGGTTGAGCAGGTAAGTCTTAGCAACTTGAGGGGAGAATGAGCTTTTCAACTCAATTGCATGGTCAAAGGGTTGAGGGGGAGGAAGGAGGTCATGGGTCTTCTCAGTGAAGATGTCAGCAAAGGAAGTGAAGACTATAGGGATAAGTTATTGGTCAACCTTGGCATGGCTGGCAATTTCAGTGGAAAGGGTGGTCTTGCAGATGAATTTCCCTTTTAACCAGGCTTCCCTCTTCTTTAGTTGAGAGGAGGTCTTTTTGTCTGGGTTGGCTCCAAGCCATCACATCAGATATCTGGTGGGAACTGTGTCAAAGGTCTTTTGAGTAGGACAAGAGGGATCAAGGAGTGATAGTGTTCCAGCTATCCAGTCAATCTTGGGGTTCCAAGACTGGAGCCAAGGCATCCATAGGATGACTTGGGATCTTCCATGATTGACCACCATGAGGTCAATGGTTTCCTCATGGTCAGGAAAGGGGAGGAGGACAGAGGCCTTAGTTCTGATAGACCCAGATCAGTTCTCAGTTTCATTCACATTGTATGCCTTAATTGGTTTGGGAAGAGGTTGAGTGGGTAGGGGTAATTGATGGATAAGGGATTGGTTGATGAAGTTTCTGGTTGCCCCATGACTATGAGGGCAGAGGGGTCAACAGTTTTTGCTCCATGAGAAGGGATAAATGAACTTGTATTGTTCTTTTGGATGGTTGGGCTAAAAGTACAGGAGCTATGGAATGGAAAAGGGGAGATGTCAAGGCATCCTTCCATTTAAAATCCTCATCTTCTACTACAGTGGCTGACTGGACTTCTTCATTTTCTTCAACTCCTTTGTCAAAGCAGGCCTGGAGGACTTGTAGAATCTGTTGGGGGTTCCTTTCCTTGGCTTTTAGGCCACACACATACTGTGTGAGCTTGGATGGTTGAGTGGTTTCCATTGCTTGGATCCTGGGGATGGTGGTGGTATAAAGAGGGGGGTGTCTAGAGGCATTTTGAGTCAGGTAATTTCTATGGTTGTGGATCAAATACCCTTGTTTCTTATAGATGAAACAGAGCTGGTTGCATAGGCAGCATGCCTTTTCTACTGGTGAGAGCTGGAGTGCATCAATGTCCATGGTGTTTGGATCTCTAGTACAAGAAGAGGAAGTGGAGGTGAAGGAATGGTCATGTCCCTTCAGGATGTTGTTATCCATCTCAAGATGTTCAGTGAATTTCTTGGTGTCCACAACCCATTTTCCATAGGTGTCAGGGAGATCCTTCTGGGAAACAATGAGGTGGCAGAGAGGAGGATATAATCCCTTGGCAAACTTCTGGCAGATAACAGAGGAGTCCTCAAGTTGGGCACAAAGGATAGCATTGGAGAAGTTCTGGACATAGTCCTGGAGTTTATAATTCTCTTGTCTCATTTGTTCCAGACAACATTCTGTCAGAGAGTATCAAGAGTTTGCCTGGCAGTTCCCTTGATGTCATAGGGGACAAAGATGGACTCGAAGTCTTTGACTACCTTGTCAAAGGTTTTGTCTTCCTTCTTGATGGCAGGGTTTTGCAAAAGATGGTACCATTTTTTGGCAAAATGGACACCTGGTCCTCCTCCCATTTTGTTGAGGAGTGTGTAGATCTTTGGAGGGTTGGAGGAGAAGATGGAGTTGTTGGCCTCAATGTGCCCTTTCATGGTGCTGATTCACCATGCTGCTTTCTTGGAGTCTCCAAAGAAATCAGCAGGGAGGGTGGACTTCAGTTTGATGGGCTTAGGTGTCATTGTCATGGTGATGGGGGAGGAGAGACAAGATGGAGGAGTGATTTGGATTGGGGAAATGATCCCTGGATTGTAAACAACAGTTGTAGACAAGAGAGTGGTGTTAGGTAGGTCTTCAACCTCAATATCAGAGTCTCCTTCAACAAGGAGGGGGTCAGCAGATGGGATAGGTGATTGACTGGCAAGAAGAGCTCTCAAGGCTCTCTTGGTGTGGACAGAATGGATGGTTGGAGTAGGATTGGAGGAGGATCCAGCAATCCTTTGTCTGGGGTTTGGTTGATCAGCTATGGTGACTTACTTTGCAAGGGAAGAGTCAGAGGGACAAGCTAGTTCTTTTGTAATGTTGAAGGGCACTTCCAGTACTTGAGATAATAGGGTGTCTCAACAGTGGAGAAAAACATGAAGTTTGTGTGTTTGTAAGCAGAAAAGGTGGGCTTATATCAGCTGATGTACTCTGGGCATGTGTCACAGTTGCCAGTGGCTCTGCCCAGTAACATGTATTTAGTATCACTGCCCCAGCTTCCCATAGATAACAAAAATACACATAGTAGACCTACATATAAGAGAGTACTGAGTTCTCAAATGTCCCAGATCACCATGCCCAAGATTTCAGCCCATTGAAAGCTCCTCACAGCCCTCCAGGAAGCCAGGCAAGATGTTTGTCTTCAAATATACCTTAGAATACTTCAAGCAGCAATAGACCAAGCAATTGGTAGTGATGATACTGATTCTCACTTAGAATCTTCAAATGTTGGCTTGTCCTCTGATGTGGACATGACATCCTCCTCTTCCCATTCCTCCTCCATGTTGACTGATACCTCTTCTGAATCTGGATCTGATCAAAGTTCTGAATTTGATTAAGAGGGTGACTTCTCCACTGATTCCAATAAATTACCAGATAGTGGCCTTACAGATTTAGCCCCCCTTATGGACTTTCATGGGCTTACTACTATACTTCAAGATGAAATAGAGAAAGCTTGTGTTCTCAACCAACTTCCCCCTCCTGCATATAATTTCCAAATTCAACTTCTTGATGAATGGAAGCTTGATCATCCCCATCTCTTCCAATGCAAGTTACATGTATCCTTTCCAGTCTTTACAGAGATTCTAGACAAGATTCAAAACCATGGAGCCTTTGGAAGTAATCCCAATTTCCCCCAACTTCCAGTTTCTATACAACTTGCTATTTTTTTTAAATGCTGCAGGACATTATGGGAATGCTGCTACTTCACAGGATCTTGCAGAATGGGCTGGTGTTTCTATTGGCACAGTCCATAACTGCTATAAACAGGTCATGATAGCAATCCTATCCATTCATAGAGATTTTATTCACTTTGATCTCACCAATCCATGAGACCAGAAGGACAAAAGAAAAGCCTAGGCATATGTTGAGGAGAAAACATGTCCTGAATGGAAAGGAGGGTTCTTGTCTGTGAATGGTACACATCTCAATCTCTTTCAGAAGCCTGGCTGGTATGAAGAGGTATTTTATGATTGAAAATCAAACTACTCTGTTTCCAATCAGGTATTTCTTTAAAAATCTTGTACCTAATAAATTAACATTTTTTCTAGTTGGTCATATTTCCACATAATCTGCATATAGTGGACTATGTCATTGCTGTCCCCGAAAGTCTACATGACTCTAGTGCTTTTCAACTTACAGAAATTGCCAAAACACCTGGCAGATTTCTTCAGCCTAATGAATGGCTTTGGGCTGACACTGCCTATGGTTGTCATACCTGGTGTATTGTTCCTTTCAAGAAGCCTTCAGGAGGTAATTTGACCAGGGATCAGAAGAAATTCAACTATCATCCATCAAAGGTTAGTGTTTCATATAATCAAAGCTAGTTTATAACTATATACTTTATGGATTTGAGTATGGTCAGAGCATTGTATGGCTCAATCAAGGGTAGATTTCAGTCATTGTGGGAGATTTGAGTCCAAATCCAATCTCAGCAGCAATGGACATATGTCAAGTCCTGGATTTCTACTTGCCTGGTCCTTCATAATATGATCATTGAGATTGAGGAAGATCTAGGGCTAGCTCAGTCTGCATTTACATACTCAGCTAGATATCAATATGGAGATAGGGAGAGAGGGGAGGAGGGAGAGGGAGAGGGAGAGGGAGAGGAGGGAGAGGAGGAAACAGGCAACTGGATTGGATCTGATGGTCAAAAATTCAGGGAACAGCTCAAATTGAACATATTAAATCATATTAGCACAAACTAAATACAATGAAATCCTATGGAATAGTCAGTCATGTGCTACACAAAGATAATCAACATGTTTCTATAAACTGCATGAATAGACAGATCAGAAAATGAAAGGATGATGGTACAGAGTCCTATTCCTCACCACTTTGAATACCTTTTTCCATTGCCAGTCTTTGATTTTTCAGCTGCTCAATTTGCACCTATAGCTGTAGACTAGCAAGGTCCTTATTCTTCATCTCCTTTCATGTTCCTGGCACTCTGTTACAGTTATTCATCTTTTGTCTAGTCTCTTCCTTATTACCTTCTGCTATGACCACTCTTTTCTGTTTGCCTTCACTTCTTTCTTCTATTTTCTTGTTGCCTTCTATTCTGATGATATCATGGTTTATTCCTTTAATTGATTATCTCCTTGGACAATCCACTCCTACAACATTTCTCTTACAATGTTGCATGTTCCAATCTCCTCATTGTTGCTAAGCCCTTACCTTTGCTGGTTTGAGTCCAGTGTTCTAGCTTAGTCAACTTCCTTTGTCATCTTGGTCAGTGTGGTGGCAGGTCCCCAATTATCTTTGTTTACTAATACTTTATCTCTGCTTTGATTGTACTATAATAACTAGCTTAGTTGTCTCATGTACTCCTTAGCTAGTTCTGTGATATTCTATCTCACTACTTTGTCTTGTGTGAAGCCCCTCTCTTTGGACATTGAGTCTCTTCATGAGTACCTCCCAAAGTCAGGAAGATATAAGTCAGGAGCACAAAAGTGTGACCTCATCATTATATGCTCCCACTGTAGGCATAATTCATGTTCATATTGGTCCAAGCATAGGCATTCCTTTTCCTGAGTATGCCATACATTCAACTCATATTGTGCATGCTTGTCTTCTCTTTTCTCTTTGCAGGACTTGTACAACTGGTTGATGAGACTCTGTGATGCACTTGAGAAGTCACTCAACAACTTATCCACTGTGGTCTCATGGCCATGCCTTTGAGTGGAAGATGATGTTGGTGGAGTGGAAATGATTGCAGAGCTTGAATGAATACACTCTTTTTTCATCATCAGCTCACTGAAGAACAAGATAGGAAGTGATGGTGTGGATGTGTTATGTCTTGTGGCAGCCTGGAGATTGAGATTTGCAATGAGATGGGATGCTGCTGTATTGCTGTTGTTTGTAGAAATGGTCATGGTGCAGTAGCATCTGGACTGGTGGTGATGATACTGTGCCAAAATGATGTGGGATGATGGAAGGTGGATAGGTCATCATTCAAACAAATGATTCATTTAGAGGTGGAGGATCTTGGAAATGAAGCCAGTAGAGACTTACTTGATTGGTCAAGCAGTGTAATCCATCCACCATCATCATTATCAAGCATAAAGAGTGAGCTGTTAGTAAAATTGTATGGTGGTGTGAAGTTGGAGAGGTCTTGTCCTTTCCCTTTGTCTTGAGTTTGAGAGGGGACAGGAGGGGGCATGGATACAGGAGAGACAGGTGATGAAAGGTTGGGGATGGATGACAGGAGATCCAATGAAGCCAGTTCAACAGATGATGGGGGGGAGATGAAACAGACTGAATCATGGACATGGCAAGACTGGATGTGGCAGATGAAACAGATAAAGCAGTGCTAGATAAGATGGGTGGGATGGACACCAGGGGGACATATGAGAGAAGCAGTAGACTATTAGAGAATATCTGACTGGTTGATGATACCTGGAACTGATATGTTGGCATCAGAGGATTTATCTGGCATCTGAGACAAAAAAACAGTGACTGAAGCAGCAGGAACAGAGCCAGTAGACAAGGTGATGTGTGAAGATGAAGACAAGTGAGACTGGTCCATGTGGATGTTGAACAACACTGCTGCCTGAGCCCCAAAATCCTGGTTAGGATTAGTGGACCCATATACAACATTGAATGCTGGGTTGTCTCTCCACCATCCATGGAGGTCATTGAACCAGGGAAATTGCTCTGTGACTGTGCCTAAGGAGGTATCATAATTTAGTTAGTGGTCAAAATAAGGACAGACATATGAATATGGTTTTCTGCTGAGCCATCAGCAAGCAGGTCTTTGAATGTCTGTCTTGCTCCAGTGGCTGAAAGCCCTTCCAATTCTGCATGATATTTTTTGTGGAGACTAGATGACAGTAGATCAGTGATAAGATCAAGAGTAATTCAGTTACTTACACCACTAAATGTCATTCCACTGCAGGAACAAACTGCAAGGGATCTTCCTGGCACATATCATGGATCTCTGATGACTTGTCATTCACAAAGATGGCCTGTGCAAGCTGAACATATATGACTCTCTTGGCATTATTGTTGGTCTCCTTAGTGCACCCCTTGACCTGGGCAGCTTGATTTGAATCAGCAAAAAGCTTGTGCTGCTCTGAAGGGTTTTGGTTCTGCTATTTGATGAGTTGGTCCATTCAACTAGAAAAGCTCCATTTCCATTGGATGGTGGTCTTGCACTGTATATTGCTTGTGGATGATGGTGTTCACATTGGTGAGGGGGTGAGGACAGTATGTGAGAGTAAGGGATATGGAGTGACCAGTGAGGCTTGGGTGCAATGATGCAGCAATGGCCAGACTGCCATCCACAACACTGCTTTGTCAGCTCTGACAAGAGAAGTTGGAATGGAAGTTGTGTGCTGACATACTCACTTCTTCTCCCCCTTGAGAGATCCTAATATTTCCTGAACTCTAGGAGGTACTCATAAAGAGACACAATGTCTAGAGAGCAGGGATTCTACAGATATCACACCAGATGAGCAAAGTAGTGTGTTGGATAAATGTAGAACTAGCTAGGGAGTACAAGGTGCTATCTAGCAAGTTCTTATAACACAATTAAGGTGGAGATGGAAGCATGAGCAAACATAAACAAAAGGGGAACCTGCCACCACATAGACCAAGGTGAAAAGGAGGTTGACTAAGCTAGAACACTGGACTCGAACCAGCAAAGGTAAGGGCTTAGCAATGATGAGGGGATTAGAATATGCAACATTATAAGAGAAATGTTGTAGGAGTGGATGGTTCGAGTGGATGGTTAGTAAAAAGAGTAGACCATGATGTCATCAGGATAGAAGATGGTGAGAAAATAGAAGAAGGAATTGAAGGCCAAAGGAAAGGAGTGTTCATACCAAAAGATAACAAGAAAGAGATGAGACTGAAGGTGAATAATTGTAACATGTGCCTTGCATGTCCAGGTCCAAGGGGACTGTGTGTGCAGAGTGCCATCACATACACACAACATGCAAGAGGGGTGAAAAAAGGTCACTGTGTGCAGGGGAGAAAAGGAAGCAGGCCTAGCCCATGGTGGAGATTCCATGGGTGGGTCTGTTGTGGAGGGTTGAGGATGCAGAGGAGGAAGGGATAGTAGTGGTGGAGGTGCCTGACCAGTACCTCCTGCTGCTGCTTCAGATTGCAGAGATAGTTGAGCAGATTACCATATTGACAGAGGGGAGGATGGAGGAGAAGAGGAAGGAGAGAAGGAAGGAGGAGGAGATACAAATGGAGGAGATGGAGGCAGTAGAGGAGGTTACCACAGAAGCAGCAGCACAAACAGGGAACAAAACAAAGGAGGAAGAAGGAGGGATGGAGGATAGAGTAGGGAATGGAGAAGCAGAGGAAATGGTGGAATAGTACAGTATATAAATGACTTGTTTTTCTTTTATTATCTTTTTAATGATTTTCTGTCTTTTTCTTATCTTTTCATTTGTTTTTGTTTTATGATCTTTTTGAATTGAGTAAAATGGAGGTGAATGGAAAGCAGAGCATGCAAGAGCATGATAATATGATGAAGACAGAATGAAGAACAGGAAAATGGAAGAACAGAGTACCCTAGAGGTGGGGTCAGAGTTACAGAGGTAGGAGAGGCAAATGGGACTGAATGCCAGAAATGGAGGAAGAAAGATAACTAGAAGGGTTGGAGGGGCTGAGGACCTTGGAGAAGTGTTGGAAGAGTGTATATGGCAATACCTCCTCATCAGGGCTGAGCCCTTGAGATCCTGGCCCATGTGGATACAACTGAAAGGAAACAGAATGGCATCTCCAGGGGGCACCAGAGATGTAATAGAGAAAAATATAAGAGAAGAGCAAAAGGTCTGAAGCAGGGCCAGAGGAAAATAATAGAGAGGAAATGAAGATGGAGAAGGAATCAGAGAGTATAGTAGATGTAGTTTCTGTTTTTTTTTTTTTTTGATTCTCTGATTTTCTTTTGATTTTTTATGATCTTTTTATGATGGTTTATGATTTTATGATTTTCTTAAAGAGAAACAGAGGAGTGACAACAGAGGAGAAATGCTGGAGGAAAGAAAGCAGCAGGAGGTGAAATGGAAGTGACCAAAGTGGAGTGGAAGAACAAGATATGAAGGAAACAGAATGAACAGAGGTGACTAGAGTTGAAATAACAGAGGCAAAAAGTAAAGATGAGTGCCAGAGAAGCAGTGAAAGTTAAAGAAATGATCATCAGACCAGTCCTTGTAGTGGAAAAGATGTCCAGACAAAACTAGATGAAGGTCCACAAGACTGGGCCTAGAAGGTCTGAGATCTTGGGCAAATCCAAGTGCACTCCCAGGATTAGAATCCCTGGGTGGAGTTCTGGAGTGCAAAGGTTTGGCATTCAATCTGTAAGAGCATTAGATGAGATGTTGCTATTTATAACCCAATCAATGAGGTGGATTGCCTGAAGGAGAGAGGAGAAGCAGAAGTGGTCTGGAAGGACTGGAGACCATCAGAGAACATGAAGCCTGGCATTAACACAAGTATTTGATGTTGCACAGGAGAGCATATGGGCACATCCAGTCACTACAACTCTGCTCAATGCACATCTGCATTGGTTCATGATCCTGGTTATTCAAGCATATCCATGGAACCACCCACAATTGGGGGAAGCTCTTTCAGTGTCACTCCCACCTCCTTTGGAGTGATGTTTAGCTTCATTCATGAACAATATCCTTCTGTTTGTCACAATAATCCATATTTTAATCATCACCATGTAAATTATCCCCCTCACCAATATCCTAGTAGTATATTGTTTTCATGCCTTGGGACTTGGCCTAAATCTGATGCAGTTAGACTTTGAAGCGGAGTATGTCGGATCCATAACGCGGCTTCCATGCCGTGCGTGATATCGCGTGACAAAGTTATACATTTGGGGTGGATTTCAACCTCGTCGTATTCATTCCATTCTAGCAACTTCAAAACTTCATTTTTTGTTCCTGTACTTATACAAGCTGACAGAGGAGGGTTTAGGCTAGATACTCTGGTAGATATGAGGAAACAAAAATGTGTGGTTGTGTTGT
>JBBPKJ010001217.1:0-12147 GCA_038089195.1 Brasilioporus rufonigricans | reverse complement strand
GCTGTGAATGGGCTGGGAACGACCTTCCATTCTCGTCGCCCGGTCTCCTCCAACACACAGCTCGTTCGATTCCTACAGTTGGTCTACTATGGGCATCTTCCACAACCCCGCCTCTTCCTCGACTCCATACAAAGATGACACTCCACTGCCTGATTCGGTCTCCAAAGTACAGGAATTAGGTGCCACTAGCGCACCGCTCAAGAGTGCGGCCTTTTTCATTGGGGCGTATTGCAAGGAGTATAATGGTGCGTTGTCTCGTGCGGCTGGTCACTGAGAGCATGCTGAAGTGATGCTGTTACCGTTGTTGTCGACTTGCGGAACGTGTCCATCGATGTCTTTGGGAATGTGTGGTGTGATCTGCACTCGACATTTACTGCTTGGTTCAGAGGACTTTATGCTTTGCAAGAACGAGGCGGGTGGTGACCCTGGACGGTGTTTGAAGGAAGGTCGACGAGTGACGCGGTGCGCTTCCGACCTGTGAGTCGTTTTCCCGTGCTGTCGCTGTATATGCCGCTTCGATCCCCTCGTGTGCATACTATGTACCTGACGTGCGACCGTGCAGAATCAACAAGATGCGCGAAAACTGTTTGGAGCAGTTTGAAGCGCATTGGAACTGCCTAGAACTGAACAACCAGGTGTGTATACCTTCCCTCTTCTCGAGCCCACCTATTTGACCTGCGGTGTCACACAGGAGTACTACGCATGTCGCAAACCGGAACGTGCGCTCAACAAGTGCATGTTTGAGAAACTCGTACGTCCTTGGGGCAATACGTCAATCTCACGTTGGACTCAGTGTCTCTTCACTATAGGGCCTGGTTAAAGCGATTCCTGGATCTGCTCCTGGCCAAAAGCAAATACACGAGGTCGAGAATCCCATATATACCACCCTCCAGCGGTGAATGTGCTGCTGGCTTTTACCCAGCGTCCTACGTCGTGCTATGTAGAGTAGAATACAACATAGACGTGGAAATGATGATTAAATCCACTTCCAGAGTGCAATATTAAACCCTCGCTCGCGTCGACGTTGGTCCGGAAATTAATCACAGAAATAGAATCGCATTCGAGCTGATTTGCGTGAGATATATCTCGGATTTCTGTGCCGAAGGAGGCGTCGAATGTTTTCCTTGTGCGGTCATGCCGCACACATACGCCCGTTCCCTTCCTCAGCATCGCTCTTTCCTAGGTCACACATAGCGCCATATTGTCGTCCCCGCCGCCATGCTCGCAGATACGTAACTGTCCCTTCAACCTCCCTCAAACCAACCCATTCGATCTACGTTTCAACCTCAACGAATCCATACTTTAACCTCACATTCGAAGACTGGTGTGCACTACTGTTCCCCGTTCTCGCGCAGGGGAACTGACCTCCTCGTCCAGGCTCTTCCGCTTCCACCCACCCGACGTCCCGCTCTTGCTTCTCTACAGAGACGCACCCTGTGTTGTCATCGGGCGGAACCAGAACCCCTGGAACGAAGTCAACCTTGTTGCATCCAAAGCAAGAGGTATCCCCTGGATTAGGCGACGAAGTGGCGGTGGAGCCGTATACCATGTACGTCTAGCGTTGATGTACTGGTGAACGAACACGGACGGTCACTCCGCACACATAGGATCTAGGCAATACCAATTACTCGATCCACGTCCCGCGTACGACATTTGACCGCACGGCCACCGCCAACGTCGTCGTGCGGGCTGTACGCGCGCTGGGCGTCGACGCGTACGTGAATGAACGAAACGACATTTGTATCGCAGGGGAAAAGATGAGTGTAAACCCAACAAGCTCACACAGACCCGTGCTTATCGTTTCTCGTCGCGTATATCCACGTCTCCGGCTCTGCGTACAAGATCATGAACAACCGTGCGTATCACCATGGGACGATGCTCATCTCGACGCGGTTGGATACCCTGGGTGATTTGTTGCGTACCGACAAGGTAGGTGTGCAGACCGAGTCTTGGTGCATGCGTTTGTCTCTCGGGGCAATGTCGAGCGACTCGGCGTGTCGATTTTTGATCGATTGTTGTTTTGTAGGAAATGATGCACACGAAAGGGGTCGCCTCTGTACGTTCTCCGGTTCGGAATCTCAGACAGTCTAGTGCGTCAGCAATGCATGAGGCATTCGTAGATGCTGTCATACAGTCGTTCAGGGAGGAATATGCCATTGACCAAGAGGTAAGCCAATCCTCGTTGAACTCGGACAGTTATCGGCTGTGCTGATCTATATTTCTACAGCCATGTTTCATTCACGAGGCGTTAGAGTATCTCGAGGATGAGTACTTTAAAGTCGGCATGTCCGAACTGCAGGCAAGTTTACTACTTGGTGCGCAGAACTGTCCCCCTGATCCGTTGGTCCAGAGCTGGGATTGGGCATATGGCCAAACCCCCGAGTTTGAATACGTGATTAGCAACACGTTTCAGTGGGGAGAGCTGGTAAGATCACACTTCCGTGTCATCATGGCAAATGCTGAGCCTTTCGGTGGTATTTCATGACACATGGTATTTATATAGGCGTGTACGATCCACTCGAGACATGGAGTCATACGATCTTGTTCATTTTCGTTCCCTCGCGATAAGTGTGTGCATCCGGATACCCATACAGGACTAGACAAGCTGAGTCGGCGTTTGGTCGGCAAGCGCTACGCGTTCGTGGATGACAGTGAGGTGGTTAGCGGTGACGAGGCAGATTGCGTGAGAGAGGTCTGGAGCTGGTTGAAGCAAAAGATGTGTGTTTAAAGCCTCGTACATGTAACGTCTGCTCTGGCGTTATCGGGACTACAGCATGCCATACGCATGCCATACGGTGCTCATCGGAACAACAGGATACCAGACGATGCATATGCTATACTACTCGTAGGTAGTATATATACCAGGCCCAATTGCTTCTTCCCTCTCACAACGACGTACGTTTTGCACGTTCAAAAAAAAAGTGAAACCACCCATGGTTCCACTTTTTTTTGAACGTTGTAAGAAACGTACAATTCTCCGTTTCCCATTGAGTCTAAAGCCTCGTACAGTACAATATCTCATATCTTAGCAGGACCCTGGTGGGAGATCCAGGAAAAGGAGCTAGCCGTTGGTTTCGTGCAAAGATAGGAAGACCCACCGTGCCTGCTGCTCCGAGCCACGAGTTGTCCAGAAGCATTCTTGTCCTACCTTTTGGCCACCTCTTGATGTCCACATGTAGACTTTCCAACATTATTAGGAGACCGCGCATTGCAGGCTCCATGCGACCCAAAGATGGTGCGCTTCTACCCCCAGACTGTTGCAAAGTCGATATGTGAACTCAAACTCGGAAACAGCTCTTATGTGTCGAACAGGCTCGACATGTTGATACCAGTGTCGTCGATTACAAAGGGTTTACTGAAGAACATTCCTTTCTCCATCGAGTGAGTACCGGAAAATTTCATGTATTGAGTGTACTGACTTCCATATGTAAGACTCACTCTTCTTCAAAATTCACTCATCACCTCAGAAATAAAGGCTGAACTCCTCACCCTTTTAGCTGAAAAGCGAGCCTTAGTATTACAACTAGTCGAAGTTGAAGTTCAATATGACTCCCTCCGCTCATTGCTTTGGGAAGACCAGGGTGATGATGAAGCTAATGCATTCTGTAGAGCAAACTATGGTGTTAGTGATAGGAAGAATGCTAAAAGCAAATTGGCCATTGCCAGTGGACACATAGACCTCACTTTCATACCTTTCTCCTTCCTAGGCTTGGACGAAATGGACAGCCACCTCATGGATAAACTCGGAATTTGTGAGTCCTAAGGTCTTTCGCAAGTCTTAGTGTTGAACCCCATTCAAGGGTGGATGCAGACTTTGATGCCAGGATCTTCTTTTCACCCTGAAGTCTTTGTGATATGATGTATTAGTTATGCCACAAAGGCTGATTATGCATATACATGGGGGTGGCATCCACTGGCTATACCAGACGCACAATGTACGGGAAAGGTGAGATAGGGGTCTACAATTACGCCAGGACGAGATAGCGGCGGTGTTTCCTTTCGTCAGAGGACTCAGGGGTAGATTAACTCTCATCCGAACCCCCAACGTTCAGCACTCGACGAGGCTACAATGGCCACTCAGCAAGCCCTTTGGCTGCCTAACATCGGTGCGCAGTTTACACTGGGCGTGAACGAGATCCCCGAGCCAGGTCCCGGAGAGGTCCTTGTCAGGCTCGAGGGCACCGCCATTAACCCCATTGATTGGACGATCCAAAAGGAGGGTTTCTTCTTGGTAGAAAAGTACCCCGTCATCATTGGTGAGAACGGATCTGGCATAGTGACAAGGGTCGGCGCCGGAGTCACTAATCTAGTGACGGGCGACAGTGTGTGAGTATACTCAGGTTTTAGGGGTGTTTCGATAGCACAGGTGCTTACCCGTATGACGCGTGCAGGGCCTTTTACTCGCCATTCGGAGCTAAATATGGTGGGACGTACCAACAGTATTGCCTGGCTGACGCAGAGCTTGCATCCAAGGTCGGCCATGTCAGAAATCTGAGTGCTTCGTTGCTCTTCACATTACCTCCATAGGTTCCGAAGAACGTCTCATTTGATGAAGCAGCACCAATCACTCTCTGCTTTAGTCCGTTTGCTGTGGCCACATATGCCCAACAACCCCAAGGCATGGCGTTCACCCCACCCTTTGAGACAGGGGGTCTGGGCAAATATGCAAACCAAGCCATCATCATTATGGGAGGTGCATCCTCCCTTGGTCAATATGGTACTATCGAGTTTCCCTTGGCTCACTTCCTTACTGAGACACCTCGTGGGGCGCAGCGATCCAACTCGCCAAGCTGTCGGGCTTCAAACCGATCATCACGACGGCTTCGCCACAAAATAAGGACTTCCTTCTTTCCTTGGGCGCAACACATGTCCTTGATCGAAACCTTCCCGCGGTCGAGCTGAAAGAACATGTCGCCAACATCACCAGTACGCCAATCACGTACATCTTCAGCGCAGTCTCTCTCGCAGAGGCACAGCAGGCGGCATACGATATCTTGGCACCTGGTGGAACCCTCGCTCTGGTTACTCAGAACTTGGTCAAAGAGGACACAACCAGTCGGAAGAAGATCCTCATGGTGTACGGGTCGTTCCATATGCCGGAGAACCGCGCTCTCGGAGTCGAGTTTGCGACGGCACTGACTACGTGGCTGGCAGTGGGCAAGATCAAGGTATGTGGCCGTCATCAACGACGACGTACAAGAAGACGGTTGACGATGTGCTTCCATATGTAGCCTAATCCTGTGCAAGTATTGCCGGGTGGTTTGAAAGGGATCGTGGATGGCCTGAAGACATTGGAGACGAGCAGTGTTAGTGCGAAAAAGTTGGTCGTGCGTCCTCCCGAGACTCGTGCGTAATTTCGACAGAGCGACTGCCTTGTTCGAAATGTTGATATGACTATGGTCGCGTGTATCGCTCGCCAGTGTATGAGTATGACTTCTCGTGCTATGGATTGCAACTCTAATGATAAGTCAATTCTCCTGCTTCAGTCTCCCGGCTCGTTCTAGGTTGACCATCACCTAACGAATGTTCTCATGGTAAGTGATCGCTTTCGTGGAGGCTTCATACAGACCTGCCATATTTGGATTACGTCTAAGCGATCGAACTTTGTATCGTAAGCAAGGTGTGTCATATCTGCTCACTTAAACAGTGAGATCCATTACAGGGTGTACTAATGCTGACTAGATGGATGGCCATGCCACGAAGGCGGCAGATCAATATTTCAAACCGGCTCGTAAAAAGGATGAGAATGTACACGACGGTGTTGCGTCATATGCCACCTGTGCGAGCTGGACGCACTATCAGCTTCGTATGTGAGTTCTTAGTCAACCACCACTAGCCATTACACTGCTGACTCATTGACGTCATGAGTTCCTCCAGCATGGGGGACAGCTATAAATGACTCGAAAACAAGATCAGGTTTAGGGGACAATCCCACTTCTCCTTCCTGCTCTCCCTCCTTTGACGGCTAGACGTTCCTAGCATGGTGACGCAGACAGCGCTTTGGCTTCCAAAAGTTGGTATCGAATTCACACTGGGCAAGTACGAGATTCCAGAGCCCGGGCCTGGGGAAGTCCTCGTCCAGCTCAAGGCAATTGCTCTCAACCCGCTCGAGTGGAAAATCCAGCAGTCAGGTTTTTTCATGGTTAAGGAATACCCAGCCATCATTGGCGAGGACGGCGCGGGTGTCGTCTGCAAAGTCGGTGATGGGGTCACCAACTTGTCGGAGGGTGACAGAATGTCAGTGCTCTCGTCTAAGTGCATGTCATCGTGCAGATATTCACTGCTGATAAACTCTCAGATTCTTCCAAACGTCTTTCGGAAACAATTATGCTACGTACCAAGAGTATTGCTTGACGAACGCAGCACTTGCTATCAAGGTTAGTCATCGTCAGACTAGTGTCGCCTTTCTTCATCTGATGGAATGTTTCACAGATTCCAGAAAATCTCTCATTTGAACAAGCTGCTTCCGTCGCCACTGGTTTCAATCCGTTTGCGGTGGCCACCTACGCTCAACAACCACAAGGGTTAGCTCTCACTCCGCCATTCGAAGAGGGTGGTCTTGGCAAGTACGCAAACCAACCCATCATTATCATGGGAGGCGCCTCCTCCCTTGGCCAATATGGTATGTTTCAGCACCGACCTTCTCCCTGAGTCTTTGCACCCACACGTTTACACAGCCATTCAACTCGCCAAGCTGTCCGGTTTCTCTCCCATCATGACGACCGCGTCTCTCCATAACAAAGACTTGCTCGTCTCCCTCGGCGCGACGCACGTCCTCGATCGGACAGTTTCTGCTACCGCTTTGAAAGAACAAGTCGTTCGAATCACTAAAGTCCCTATCACGTACATATTCGACGCGGTTTCACTCAGAGACACACAACAGACGGCGTTGTCTTTGCTGGCACCAGGGGGCACCCTCGTCGTGGTTACCGAGCGGTATTTCGACGGAGGGGAGGACAATAAAAAGGTTTATATGGTCGTCGGAACGTTTCACGCTCCACAGAACTACGCGCTCGGAGCCAAATTTTCGATCGCGCTCACGAAGTGGCTTGCAGATGGAGTGATCAAGGTGTGTTGGCCTGTGTTATCGATCGATGACAATGGGATTCGGCTGACGCGCGTTCCGTAGCCGAACAAGGTTGAGGTATTGCCAGGAGGATTAAAGGGTATCGTACCTGGGTTGAAGAGACTGCAGACGAACAGCGTTAGCGCGACGAAGCTCGTCGTTCGTCCTGCGGAGACAGAGTAATGTGCTAGAATCATCACTGGTACCCCAAGATCGTGGTACCCCATTGTTTAGATGCCATATGAGACTAGAAATTATTCACCTGCCCATTCTGTTGGAATTGCATGGTGAGAATGTTGACATGTTTCAACGAGTGATCCATCAATATGAAATCTTTATAGGGGAGTTGAGTCATTTGGTGAGTATAAACATAAGGCGCTTCGACCCGCTTGACAAAACATTCCTACTAGTAATGTTTAACTACAAGACGAGGGCTGGGCCAAGATTAACAAGGGCACTGCTTCATTCGTTGAGCAAGTCACACCAGTTCACGAACTGGAACAAGGGTTTGGTGCCACATCGCTTGGAAAGATTCTGACCTTTATGTTGCAAGGCTGCTCAACAGATGATAATGTCTTATCGTTTAAACATTCATTCCAGTTCAGGTGCGTTGTTACGTTGATTGTCATGGGGAATACAATAGTTATGTAGTATCATAAATTCCAGATGCCGCGGACAATTACTGTTAGTACTTGTTGGGAATGTAAACAACGAGATGGTTCAGAGCGCACTCCGATGGTCATCCAGGTGGTCAAATTTTGTCGTTACAGTGGCGGTGACGGTCTCTCTGTCAGTCGTAGTGACCCCTTGAAGCATTCCTCCAAGGCTCTTTCCCACGTTCAGCGAGTGTGCCCTCGCATTCCCTTTGACGATCCTGTATCTCCTTCGATGACGTCCCGTCACGCGTCATGTTTCCATGTTCAATGTCCCGGCGGTGTTGCAATTCGCTGGAACGAAGTTCAACCTGAAGAAATCCACTTTTTTCCCTTTGTGAAAATGAAGCACACGCGAGTGGACACACCCAGAACAGGAAAGAGGTTTCGGCGGCCATTAGGCGCTCCCGTGGTTCTGGCGGGAAGCTTATCGATTCGACGTGGAACTCATTCACAAGCAACGACACGAATCTGCCATCCTGATGGAATTTTCTATGAACAACGTTCATTTTCGAGCCGACGAATGGGAGGTGACGGCTGCGATCGCGGCCCAGGTCCTACACGTCTGTCCCGGACTCTTCGTCACCGGACCCAAGGAGCGTCTGCCTAATTTCAAGGTCGCACTGAATCTGAAGCCAGCGTGCGGGGTTCAAAACGATGGTACCGGAACGTTTACGATGACGAAATGGGAGGGGAGGAAGTTCCAGTACTTCAACGATAGGAATCAGATCTTCGTTCGGTTGAAGGGGAAAAGGATCAGGTTCCTCCCTACCAAAAATGTGGTTGGGGTGGCCTTGATCCTTGAACTCGAAAAGGCACCTTTCGTAGATCCGGAAATCGCAAGAGATCGTGCACGGAGGGTCGACGCTCTCTGCGACCCATTCCATCTCACGCACGTTCAAATTGGTTCGTGTTAATCATCCCTGTTCATTGTAGCGAGTTGATTATAATCTCACCTTCTGGCATCACTAGGTACTTTCTATCAACCGAAAGGTGCAGATGCTCAAGGCCCTCGGTCATTCTCCATTGAATGGGATCGAAACCTTAGCCGGCAGAGCATGGGGCTACTCTTCTTTGAGTACGAGTATAAGTCGCTTCGCGTCCGAGTAAGCCTCGTTATAGCCAAGTTGAATGTTGAGCCTTCTAACTGTACTAGATTGGCGATCCAGCTCAGGAACAGATATTCCACAACATCATTATTCGCTTTTCGAGCATCAATGAAATGTCAATGGGACGTGACTCCTCCGGAGACCCTTGTACGTGAATGCGTCACAGTGAAGACATCTTTACAGATGATGACCAGATATCTGCTTCGATCTATTCCACCCACCTGTAATCCAACAAGAGGAAATATTCCGCACTATCTCAGACGATCGCAAGGGGGAAAAATACCGTCATCGTGTAGGATCCCTGAACGCAGGTCACAAAGCCGTTTCACCCTATGCGCATCATCTGCGCATCGTGCTGTTCGATGTTACGGACTACGACTTTGGGGACATTCTAAAGAGGTTTGAGTACTATTGTCAGACCTCGTCTCTCCACCCACCGAAACACGGGATGACCATAAATGCTAATGACTACCAAAATTTCTTCTCCTTCCCAAATATTCAAAGAATTGCGAAATGGCTAAAAACTCCGACTCTTGCTTTGAATTGGCGGGTTGCATTTCAGGTCGAAGCACTTTTACACAATGGCGTTGCAAACACAGAGGAATTGACGGAGCTTCGTCCACGAATTGAACAACTGATGCATTCCCTGGGAGGTACAGCGGGCGATGTTATGCGACGCTTTGTGGAAATCGCTACGCGTCGTCCTCTAGGGCAGCATGTATCCGAGTGCTTCGAGAGCGTTATAAAGACAAGAATTCCCCGTCCTCGAACGACTCCGCCCCGGGGTCGCCTTTTCTGCCACCATGTCACGTTTACACCAACCCGGCTGCTCCTCGAAGGGCCGACCATCACTCAATCCAATAGAGTCATACGTGAATATGAAGGCTACGAGGACCATTTCCTTCGCGTCGACTTTCGTGATGAAGATCGCCTTCAATATAGGTGGGATCGGGCGGTCGATGGTGCATCCTACCTACAGGAACGTGTGGGAAAGCTACTGAAAAGGGGATTTACACTTGCTGGAAGGCACTTTGACTTCCTGGGATATTCATCGTCAGCGCTTAGGGAACATGCTGTTTGGTACCTCAATCCGTTTCTGCACCCAGAAAAAGGCTTGGTGACCGCCCAGAATATCCGCAATTCTCTCGGTGACTTTAGCGGGGTTATAAGGAGTCCATCCAAGTATGGGGCGCGAATGGCGGTCAGTAAGACTCTTGACCCTATCGTCGTTCACTGAGCTTTGCTTAGCAAGCCTTCTCTGGGACGGACCCTTCCGTCCGCATCGGGAGAAACCAATGGTCTGAAATACCCGACATCGTTGAGAATGGGATCAACTTCACGGATGGCGTCGGCACGATATCACCTGGGTTAGCGGAGCTGATCTGGAAGGCCCTGTGTGATGACAATCCTGTCCTTTTACTCAATGCTGCCATACCTTCCGCAGTAGGTCACATGTCCGATGTCCTTCCGGCGCTCGCTCAATGGTCACATAGTATCAGATTCGTTTTCTAGGATGCAAGGGTGTCGTCTCAGTGGATACGAGATTAGCGGGGATTCACATGTGCGTTCGGCCTTCCATGAAGAAGTTTGACGTTCCTGGGGAAGAATTTGGGACAATAGAGATAGCCCAAGCTTTCAGTAGGCCAAATATCCCTTATCTGAATAGGTCGGTGCCACTTCCACCCCTGCGGAGACGCTATTAATTATCTCGATCATGTTGTAGACCGTTGGTGATGGTACTTGAGGACCGTGGGGCACCGAAGGAGGTTTTCATGCAGCTCCAAAAAGACGCCGTCGCCGATATACGCATGGCACACAATTCCGCAGCTCTGTATGCGAAATTGCTTGAATCAAACCAGCTTTGCAATAGTTACAGACTTTCTGCGATTCTGAAGAGACTGAACACATTGGGGCTAGAGTTGAAACCGAATCATTTGCAGAAACCGTTGGATACGCCATTCCTAGCGCGAGTTCGTGCGTGCGCGATCAACCACGTGTTACGCGCGGTCAAACACGAGGCTCGTCTCCAGATTCCTAATAGCTACACGGTCGTTGGGGTCGCGGATGAGGGTCCGGTATACATTAAAAAGGGGCTGAAGAATGTATACCATCTGCCTCAAGGAAAGATCTTCGGTGTGTATCTATTTCGATTGCTGAGGATGACAACTTTATCAGCTTTGCAGTATGCATACAAACTCCCGAGGACGAGAAGCCCCGTTATCTGCAGGGGATGTGTCTCATATGTCGAAACCCTGTTGTCCATCCTGGAGATGGTAGCGACGCTTCCATTCTGCGTGGTCCGGATCGCTGACGAATATACACAGTACAACGGGTATATGCCATTGGACCTCCACCGAAGGATCGTATATGTCTGTTCGGTCATCTGAAGAACGTCGTCGTATTCGCGACCACCGGTAAGTCTGATCTCCATCGACGCTTCGTGTTTCGGACGATGGCCTTTGCCAAAGGGACCTGGTCATTACCAAATGGTTTGGCGGGAGGCGATCTCGATGGGTATGCTCGCCCGCCTTGTCATCCCGGTCTTCAGATTAACCAATTTTTTTCAGGGACACGTACGCAGTCATTCAATACGCAGATCTCCTCGTCCCCGAGCATCATGATCCTGCTTCATACCCATCGATTGCGCCATTTAAACTCGACAGACACAGTACGATTGATGATGTCTGTGACTTTATCGTTGAATACATCAACTCGGACGTTGTGGTATGAAAAGTTCTTTCTGTTGAGCACAGTCCGGGTACTTACGAGCATAAACCGTAGGGACTGGTTGCCAATAAACACATTACGATTGCAGGTGAGTTGACTTTCCCGAAATGTGTAGAACAGCGCATTGACTGCCACGACGAACAGACCAATCTAAGGTACGTATCGGTACCGTTCTACCGTTCCCGCTGAGCCGATGACGCGATTCAGCTTGGGACGCTCGATCCGGACTGCCTCAAGCTGGCCCAGATGCACAGCTGGGCCGTCGACTACCCAAAGAATGGGAACAAGGTGGACATCCGATACATGCCACGAGCCCTCATCAAGTTCAAACCCGACTGGGACATGGCGGAGGAAGACGCCCATCGCGCTTCGGACTACTACAAGTCGGATCGTGCGCTCGGACACCTCTACCGTGGGATCACTCTGGAAGACATTCCCGACGCGCTCGAAGCGCCACGCCAACCCGCCATCACCGCAGCGATACGCGCGATCCGTGCGGCGCTCGAGCCGCTCGTCCGGCGTCACGTGCACCTTCCCGGCCCAGGGCCGGCCAACGCGCGTCCGAATCGCACACCGGCGCCGCCTAGCAGCG
>JBBPKJ010001216.1:0-12155 GCA_038089195.1 Brasilioporus rufonigricans | reverse complement strand
GGCTGACCCCATCTCCCCCAGGCTACCATGTTTTTCTAACTGCAAGGCCCCCCCTATATTGCTCATTAGTCCTCTGGCCTTTGCACTTGCTTCCTGTCTTGAAGGCTCTGTGCAATTTAGCATGTGCATTCACCCTGCAGAAAGTGAACTCCATTCCACTGCCACATCCCTGCCTGATCCAGTTGACCTCTCCAGTGTTCCTCCAGAATACCATGATTTTGCAGACATCTTTAGCAAAAGCAAAGCATCCACTCTTGCCCCACATTGCGATTTTGACCTCAAAATCGACCTAGAATGAGGTACTTCACCTCCCATAGGCACTACGTACTCCCTTTCATCCTCCTAGGTTGAGTCTCTCCAGAACTTCCTTGATAAACACCTCGCCATGGAGTGGATCTGTCCATCTTCCTCCACTCATGTAGCCCCTGTTCTTTTGTCCATAAGAAAGATGGTTCACTCCACTTGTGTGTGGACTATAACATTGAAGAGCACTTCTTATGCTCAAGACAATACTTCTTGAATGCCAGGATGTACTCACAAAGAGATGCAACGTCTGGAGAACAAGGGTTCAGATGGGAGTCACACAGGAGGAGCAAAGTAGTGCACTGATTTGCATAGAACTAGCTAGAGAATACAAGCAGATATCTTGCAAGTTCTTATACTACAATTCAAGAGGAGAATGAATACTAAATAAATAGGAACAAAGGAGGACTAGCCACCACACAGACCAGGCATGACAAGGGGATTAGCTAAGCATGAAGACTGGAATTAAACCAGCAAGAGAAGGTGCTTCACTATGGTGAGAAGATCAGAACATGCAACATTATAACAGAAACATTGTAGGAGTAGTTGTCCAAGAGATAATCAGTCAAAGGCATATACCATAATGTCCTCTGGATAGAAGGCAACAAGAAAGTAGAAGAAGGAAGTAAAGGCAAATGGGAATGAATGTTCATGATGGAAGACAACAAGAAAAAGACTGGACTGAAGGTGAATAACTGTAACATTACCCCCTTCATAGACTCGAAGCCTTGGTTTGAGTTGCCTAAGTATGGTCTGGTCCATCTGCATCACCATTTGAGACAACATCATTGTCATTGTCATCCCAGCTGTGGCAATTGTCAGTGAGGTGCCCAAGGGAGTTGCAAAGCCCACAGCACTGTGGGGGCAGTAATGATCTCCATGGCCCCAGCAAAGGCATGCCTTGCATTGTTTGCAGATATAGGAGTAGAGGAGATGCCCAGGGGTGGGGCAGTGACAGTAAGGGCAAATGTAGGCCATGCAGTCATGCTTCCAGTGGCTAGGTCATTCACATTGAAAGCAGTCTCCTCTGAACCATTTGGGAGAGGCAGGGAAGAAGTGAGCAGGGGAGAAAGTAGGAAATGGAGAGAAAATGACAAGTCCATGCTGCATATGCCAGTAGATCTCCCGAAATAATGGGTCTTCCTTAGAAGGGACATCAAGGGGGATGAGGGTGGTTAGATTGTTGTCATCAAAAGGAGGTGAGTGAAGGTGATTGGTGAGGGGAAGTACAGGTTCAGAGATAATGGATAGGGGGGATGGGGAAGGTGAGTGTGGTGGTGGAATGCAGGTAGAGGGCAGGTCTCATCCAAGAAAGTGAGCACATTCTCCAGAGGTCAGGGCAAGAAAGATTGGAGAGACTAAATGGAAGAGAAAGATTGGGAGTAATTGGGAGACAAATTGTCCAAAGTCTAGTTTTAAAAGAAGGTCTAGTGTGGCAGTAGGGGAAGAAGAGAGTCCTAAGGTTAAGGGACCTGCATAACAAGGGGGTAGATCCTCTGGGCAAAGATTAGAATGATGGTTAAGAAGCCCTTGAGTATGATGGTAAAGTTGAACAGCAAGATGAATAGGGACATTACAAGAGTAAGTAGGTAATTGTTCCAATTCATACATGGTGGGGGCATTGTCAAGAATGGCGGCAAAAAGGGCTCTGTGATGAATACATGGAAGGCAGTCTGGGTGAACTTGATGGAGGGCAGTGATAGGGAGGGATTGAGACATTTTAAGCAATGAGGTGGTGGTGGTGAGGAGAGTGATGGTGTATAGTGAGGAGGGTGGAGGAGATGAAGAGAAGGATTGCGCAGATAAAGGCAAATCCAATCCAGAAGGCAGTGGGGAAGCAGTCCATCAGATGTTCAGGGACAGTTTGTACTCATTTAATAGTTCCTGGACATTGGTAAGGTTTGATTTGGATTCCCATGTATTTTTGAATGGAGTGTAACCTTGCCATTTGATAAGGTATTTCTGTCATCTTCCTATCCCACAATGGGCAATGATGACCTTGACTTCATATTGCTCTTTGTCATTAATTATACCAGGAGGTGGGGAGAGGAAGTTTGGTCCATGTTCTGGGGTGGTTCGATAAGAGGAGAGTTTAGATGCATGGAAAATATCATGGCATTTCCAGGAATGTGGGAGTTTGGGGTGGAAGGCAAGGTTGGAGAGGACCTGAGTGATTTTGAATGGTCCTACTATTTTGGGAGTAATTTCTTAGATGGGGAGGGAATTTGGAGATTAGTGGTTTCCAACCACACTTTGTCACTGACTTTCCAGGGGTGGAAGGTGGAGGTAATGCATTCCTTCATTAGTTGTTGGGTCTTCTGATGGGCAGCCTATGCCTCATCTCATGCCTTGGAGATGATGGATAGGCAGGTTTCTAGGGCAGAAAGGAAGGTCTTTCCTAGGGGTGGGTAAGAGTGGAGTTGATATCCCATTATGAGATGGAATGGCAATTGATGGGTGGAGGAGTGGACAGTGGAGTTGTGGAAGAATTCAGCCATAGGAGGGAGGTCTACCCATTGATGTGGCCTTCCTTGGCAGATGATGTGGAAATAAGTTTCTAATTCTTGGTTGACATGTTCGGTCTCTCCATCTGTTTGAGGGTGGTAGACTGAGGAGAGTTTTACATCATAGGAGAGGATGTGAGCAAGTTCTCTAGTGAATGCAGAGGCAAATTGGGGGCCTCTGTCTGAGATACAGACATTATGTAGGCTGAAGTGGGAGAATACAGATTTGAAAAACAGGTCAGCTATGCCAGCTGCATTGATGGTTTTTGAGCAAGGAAGGAAAATTACCCCCTTTGTAAGGCCATGGTTGACCATGACCAAGACTGAATCAAAACCACGAATAGTGGGGAGGCCAGAGACCAAGTCCATGGAAATCTGTTGGAAGGGGCAGGTGGTGGTAGAGGGCAAAGGAGAGAGAGGGTGGATGGAGGGATGGGTGTTCACCTTGTTAGCCTGGCAAATAGCACATCCAGAGATGTATCTGTGTATATAGGTGCTCATGCCAGGCCACCAGTAGTCCTGTTGGAGATGTTGCTGAGTCCTGAAGATGCCCTCATGGCCACCTATGGGTAGGGAGTGGATAGAGGAGACGAGGTCTCGACAAGCAGATTCAGGAACATACAGATGGTGCTTGAAGTAGAGGTTCTGGCCATCATAATGCCAGTGGGAGGGAAGGGAGTTGTGAAATAGTGCAGAGTTGTCTGTGGCCACATTGTGGGCCTGTTTGACAAGAGGATTGGAGGAGGATGAGCAAGTCAGCTTAGATTGGAGGGTGAGATCAAGGGCCTGAATGACTGCATGATCTGGCAAAATAGTCATCTCAGTATTGTCAAGCAAGGTATCCATGTTGTCCTTTCAGGACAGAGCATCTGCTGGGGCCATTTTGGAACTGGGAGTAACATCCAAGATGATGTCGAAGTCTTGCAGGAATATACTCCATCTTGCCTGTCAGTGGGACAGTTTCTGAGGGGCTCACATGTAGGATAGATTCTTGTGGTCAGTGACAATGGTAATTGGATGACTGGTGCCACGAAGATAATGTCACCATTCATCCAAAGTGAGGATGGTGGCAAGAAGTTCTTGATCATCAATGTCATAGTTGCATTCGGTGGAACCCAAGGTCTTGGAGAAATATGCATAGGGGTGGAGGTTGCCATTGGCATCCAGCTGCATCAATACAGCACCCACCGCTGTGAGCAAAGCATCTGACATGAGGGTGAATGGTTTCAAGATGTCGGGAAGTAGGAGGACAGGGGCTGCAGTAAAGATCCTTTGGAGAGATTGAAAGGCAGATTCTTGGTCAGGGCCCCACAACCAAGGTTGTTTGGCTGTGATCAGAAGATAAAGAGAGGCTGTGATGTTGAAGAAGTTGGGAATGAACATGTGGTAGAAATTGCAGAAACCTATAAAGGAGTGAACCCCTTTTACGTTAAAGGGGGGGTTCCATTTTGTTATGGCGGAGAGTTTGACAGGGTCCATCTTGGCATTACCACTGCCAACTATCATCCCTAGGTATTCCACCTTGGGGATGTTGAAGGTACACTTGGAGAGTTTCAAGGAGAGGTGGAGATCATGAAGATGTTCTAAGACCTTTTTGGTGCAGCCATGGTGGGTGGAGAGGTTGGAGGAATGGATGAGTATGTTGTCCATGTAAATTACCAACCATCCTTCAGCTATCAGATCATGGAAGGAGTGGTTCATGAATGCTTGGAATGTGGCTGGAGAAGTATAGAGGCTGAAGAACATGACTGTGGGTTCAAACAGCCCCAAAGGAGTGATAAAGGCTGCCTTCCAGGTGTCTTCTGGGTGAATGCAGATATTATTATAGCCCCAGCAGACATCAAACTTGGTGAAGATGGTTGAGTTTTTTAGTTTGTCAACAAGGTCAGAGATGAGAGGTAAGGGGTATGCATTCTTGACTGTATGCTCATTCAGATAGCAATAGTCCTAACAAGGATGGAGTGAGCCATCTTTCTTCAAAACAAAGAAAAAGGGGAAAGCTTGTGGGGATTTGGAGGGGATGATGTGACCAGTTTTCAGATGTTCCTCAATGAATGTCTTACAGGCCTCTTGTTCTTGGGGGTTAAGAGGATAGGTCTTGGCAACTCAAGGGGCAAAAGAGTTCTTTAGTTTGATGGCATGGTCAAAGGGATGTGGGGATGGAAGGAGGTCATGGGTCTTTTCTGTGCAAACATCTGTGAAGGAGGAGAAGACAGCCAGGAGAGGTTTCTGGTCCATCTTGGTTTGACTGGCAATTTTGGTGGAAAGAGTTGTTTTGCAGATGGACTCTCCTTTTAGCCAAAGTTCTCTTTTTCTCAGTTGAGAGTTGGTTTTCTTATCAGGGTCAGCTCCAAGCCAGCACATCAGATATCTGGTGGAGGTGGTGTCAAATGTTTTTTTGAATAGAGTGAGAAGAATCAGGGAGGGAGAGTGTTCCAGAGGTCCAGTTGATCTTCAGGTTACAGAATTATAACCAAGGCATCCCTAGAATTACTTGGGAGCATCCACAACCTACAATCATTAGGTCAAGGGTTTCTTCATGGTCTGGGAAGGACAAGTGGGCGGAGGTTTTAGCTTTGATGGGTCCAGATCAGTTTTCTGTTCCATCTACATTGTATGCTTTTATTGATCTGGGAAGGGGTCGAGTTGGTAGAGATAGTTGTTGGACAAGGGTTTGATTGATGAAATTTCCAGTGGCTCCACAATCAATTAGGAGAGTGGTGTCAACAGTTTTTGCTCCATGAGAAATGGTCAAGCAAACTTGAATTGTTCTTTCAGATGGTTCTGCTAATAGTACAGGAGCTAAAACATGAGGAAGGGGAGATGTCAAGACATCCTTCCTATTCAAAAATCCTTGTCAACTAAGGTGGTGGACCAGACTTCTTCAGTCTCTTCTTCTTCAGCCTCATTGAAGCAGGCATGGAGGACTTGCAAGATCTGTTGGGGGTCCTTTCCTTTAGCTTTCAGACTTCGCATGTACTGTGTGAGTTCAGAGGGTTGGGCAGTTTCAACCGCTTGGATTCTAGAGGTGGATGGGATAGGAAGGGGGCATCTCCCTTGAGGTTGGTTCTGGCAGTTGGGATGGTTTTGAGTGGAGCACCCTGCCTTCTTACAGATAAAACAGAGGCAGTTGTGTAGGCAGCTTGCCTTTTCCACAGGGGACAGGTTCAGGGTGTCAATGTCCATGGCATTTGGGTCTCTAGTATGAGAAGGGGTACTGGACAAAGAGGGGAAGGAGCAGTCATCCCCTTTCAGGATGTTGTTGTCCATCTCAAGATGTTCAGTAAACTTTTTTGTGTCTTTGACCCACTTATCATAGGTGTCAGGGAGGTCTTTCTGTGAGAAGATGAGACAACAAAGAGAAGGGTATAGCCCTTTGGCAAATTTCTGGCAGATGGTCACCTCATCTTCAAGGTGGGCACAAAGGACAGCAGTGGAGAAGTTCTGGACATAGTCCTGGAGTTTATAGTTGTCAATAATCCTAGGGTCTCTTTTATTTTGGACGACATTCTGTCAAAGGGTGTCTAGGGTCTGTCTGGCTGTCCCTTGGACATCGTAAGGGACGAAAATGGAATTGAAATTAGTTCTTTTGTAACATTGAAGAGCACTTCTTATGCTCAAGACAATACTTCTTGAATGCCAGGAGGTACTCACAAAGAGATGCAATGTCTGGAGAACAAGAGTTCAGATAGGAGTCACACAGGAGGAGCAAAGTAGTGCACTGATTTGTGTAGAACTAGCTAGAGAATACAAGCAGATATCTAGTGAGTTCTTATACTACAATTCAAGAGAAGAATGAATACTAAACAAATAGGAACAAAGGAGGACTAGCCACCACACAGACCAGGCATGACAAGAGGATTAGCTAAGCATGAAGACTGGAATTGAACCAGCAAGAGAAGGTGCTTCACTATGGTGAGAAGATCAGAACATGCAACGTTATAAGAGAAACGTTGTAGGAGTAGTTGTCCAAGAGATAATCAGTCAAAGGAATATACCATAATGTCCTCTGGATAGAAGGCAACAGAAGGAAGTAAAGGTGAATGGGAATGAACATTCATGACGGAAGATGACAAGGAAAAGACTGGACTGAAGGTGAATAACTGTAACATGGACTTCCAAGGACTCAACAGGATCACAAAGAAAGACCACTACCCCCTTTCCCATATCTCTGATCTCCTTGACACTCTGAGCTGTGCAAAAATCTACACCAGACTTGACCTCCACCATATGTACCACTTGGTCCATATTGCCAATGGCAACAAATGGAAAACCTCCTTCCAGACCTGCTATGGTTCATATGAATGGCTTGTCATGCCATTTGGACTGACTAATGCACCTGCAGCTTTTCAGCAGTTTGTCAACTCTATCTTTGCTGATCTCCTCAATGTCTCTGTGATCATTTATTTGGATGATATCCTAATTTTCTCTGCTGATAAGGCATCTCATAAGGAGCATGTCTGCAAAGTTCTCTGATGACTCCGAAAACACAGCCTTTATGCTAAGCCCAAGAAATGCAAATTCCATACTAACTCCATGGAGTACCTTGGATATCAACTTTCACCCTCTGGGCTCACCATGTCTGACAACAAGATTAAGGCTATCCTTGATTGGCTGGAGCCCCAGAAAGTCCAGGATATTCAATCCTTCCTCAGTTTTGCCAACTTCTATCCCTGTTTCATTCACAACTATTCCAGTCTCATCATCCCACTCACCTGTCTTACCCACAAGGGTATTCCCTGGGACTTCACTGACCTCTGTCATTCTGCCTTCCATCATCTAAAAGAGGCATTCACCTCTGCTCCAATTCTCATCCATTGGATTCCTGCTGCTCCACTAATTGTAGAGACTGATGCCTCCAATTATGCAATTGCTGGTATCCTGTTCCTCCAGTCCTCAGATGAGGAGGTCTGGCCTGTAGCCTTCTATTCCTGCACTCTTATTTCTCCAGAACTCAATTATGATACCCATGACAAGGAATTGCTAGCCATACATGAGTCCTTCTGATCTTGGTGGCACTACCTTGAAGGTTCTGGTACACCTCTTGACATTGTGACTAATTACAAGAACCCAGAATACTTCTCCACTATTAAACTCCTGACCCACCAACAAGCCCAGTGGTCGGAGTTCCTTTCCCAGTTCAATATGGTAGTCCATTTCCACCCTGGACATTCAGGTGCCAAGCCCAACACTCTGACTAGATGATGGGATGTCTATCCCAAAAAGAAGGATAGGGCCTATGCCTATATCAATCCATACAATTTTTGGCCCATATTCACTCAGGAGGAGCTCATTGCATCCCTCAGAGCTGCCTACATTGCATCTCTGGTCCTCTGTGCTGCCTCCCTGTTTGACCTCAAGACCCTTCATAATGACATCCTTACTGCACTCCCATCCGATCCCATTTCTTTTGTTCACTTGTCCACTTCTGAACCTCCCAACTTTCACTGGAAGATAGACCCTGAAGGCTTCTTGCATCTAGATGATTGTATCTATGTTCCTGACACTGATGATCTCTGCCTCTGGGTCCTCTGGTATAAGCATGACCACCCTCTCTCCAGACATTTTGGACAGAACCAGACTTTAGAGTTTATTTGATGGGAATACACCTGGCTTGGTATTCATACCTTCATCAAAGAATATGTCTCCTCTTGTACAGCCTATGCCTATGCCAAGGTCCCTCATCACAAGCCCTACAGACTTCTGAAACAACTTCCCATCCCTGACAAGCCCTGGAATTCCATCTCCATGGACTTCATAGAGCAACTCCCTGCCTCCTCCAGACATACCACTATCCTAGTAGTTGTTGATCGTCTATTCAAGCAATGCATCTTCATCCTGACAGATGACAAGGTAATCTCTCCAGAGTTAGCCAAGCTCTTTCTACTCCATGTCTTCTCCAAGCATGGAGTTCCTTCCCACATTACCTCTGATCAGGGTTCAGAGTTTGTCTCCCATTTCTTCTTGTCTCTTGGGAAAGCTCTTGACATCCAACTCCACTTCACCTCTGGCTATCATCTTGAGGGCAATGGCCAAACCAAGTGTATGAACCAGACCCTGGAGCAATACCTCCAGATCTATTGTAACTACCAGCAAGACAACTGGTCCAAACTCCTTCTGCTTGCAGAGTTTGCATACAACAATGCTCTGAATGCTACCACTGGTCTCTCTCCATTCTTTGCTAATAAAGGTTACCACCCCAACCTCACCATTCATTCTGAATGTGACCTCACCTCTGTCTGAGCCTGTGAATACTCCATAGACCTTGATTCCCTCCACAAATCCCTTTGTGAAGAGATACCGTCTGCCAAGAAATGATACCAAGGTCCAGCAGATGCTAAAAGAACTCCAGCACTGGACCTGAAGGTTGGTGATCAGGTATTCATCAAAGCCAAGTATTTTCGCTCTACCTGACCCTCCAAGAAACTCTCTGAGAAGAACATTGGTCCATACCCTATCATTGCTCAGACAGGCTCACTCTTCTTTACCCTCCATCTACCCAAAAACATGAAGTCTGTCCATCCCATCTTCAACGTCTCTCAGTTAGAACCAGCTGTCCCCAACACAATTCTGAATCATATTCAGCCACCTCCACCTCCAGTTGAAGTCAACAGGAAACCAGAGTATGAGATGTCTGAGATCCTTGACTCCAAGATCAATTGGAGACACCAGAATTGTAAGCTATTGTATCTAGTATGATTGTCTGGCTATGAGGGTACTAATGAAGAAACTTCATGGCTGTTAGCCACTGAATTTAGTCATGCCTCTGATCTTGTTGAGGAGTTTCACCTCTGGTATCTGGACAAGTCTGGACTTCACTCTGCTTGATCCAAGAATCGACTTGTTCAGACAAATCTTCTATTTACAAGGACAACCTACACTTCCACATCATTCTCCTCATTGACCTCTGCTTCTCTGGTCTCCTCCATTCCCTCTGACTCCTTCACCTGCTGCTCTGCCAGCAGCCTCAGTTCCTCCACCAAACCTCTCCAAGCATTCTCTGTCACCTCCTCTCCCAACTCTATGACCTCCTCTGCTGCTTCTGCCACATCCATTTCCTCTGCCTCATCCATGTTGTCCAACTCTTCCATCTCCAACCCATCCCCTCCATACATCTCCTTGGCCTTGAGCTGGACCAGACTGCCCAGCATGTTGTTCTGGCATTTGAAGCCAGTTTGGACTGTGCTTTGGAGCAACTCAATTGATGCTGTAACATTGAAGAGCACTTTGATGCTCGATACAATACTTCTTGGACACCAGGAGGTACTCATGAAGAGACACAATGTCTGGGAAACAAGGATTTTGAATGGAGATCACACTGAGTGAGCAAAGTAGTGCACTAGATTGCATAGAACTAGCTGAGAATACAAAGGGATGTCTAGCTAGTTCTTATACAACTTGGGAGTGCTTGGGATAAATAGAAAACAACAGGGAGAAATAAAGGTATCATCACTGCACAGACCATACTGAAGTAAGATGATGAGCTAAGTGAGAATACAGGAATTGAACCTGCAAGACAAGGGCTTAGTCATGGGGAAGAAGGAGCATGCAACATTGTAACAGAAACATTGTAGGAGAGTCCTGTATCAGCAGCAATCAGAAGAGAGGAGCCACATAGATATCATCAGGATATAGTATGAGGAGAAAGGAGAAGAAACTGCAGTGGGGAAATGGGACAAAATGGTTATGTTGGAAACAAATAAGAAACAGATGAGGATGAAGACAGATTACTGTAACATTACCCCCTTTGTAGACTTGTGCCCCAGGCATGAGAACCTCAGGTGTGGTCAACTCCATCTAGGTCTCCATTGGAAACATTCTCAATGTCACTAAAGTCCCTGGCAATGCAATCATCAATGAGATGACCAAGCTGGTCACAGTATCACAGCAACAGTGGGGACAGAATCATGGTCCATGACCCCATCTGGAACAAAAGTCACATTGGGATTGTATACAGGAAGTGGCAAGATGCCCTGGAGCAATGATGTTGCAGTGAGGGCAAGAATAGGAGTGGCAGTTGTGTTTTCAGTGTCCTGGTTGGTGGCAATGGTGGCAATGGTGTTGGGACCTGTTTGCAGCAGGAAAGGGATGGGGGATAGAGGGGAGAGTATAAAAAGGCAAGGAGAGGACCCTTCCATGAACAGTGGTCCAATGCAGATCAAGGTATGCAGAATGATTTGGAGAGGGGACATTGAGTGAAAGGATCTGGGTAGAGGTATCCTCATTGATAGACAAGGAAGGGGATGACAAGTGATCAGCCAGTAGAGGATGGGGGAGAGGGTCAGGGGAATGAGGAGTTGGGGCAGGCAAGGGAGTTGCTAAGACAGGGATAGTTCCAGATACACTGCACATTTGTCCTCTGTCAAAGTATAAAAGAGGGATAGGAAGATATTGGCAAGGTCCATAGGGTCTAAGGAGGTGATAAATTGATCAAATCCTAATTCCTGTAAGTGGTCAAGTGCAATGATGGGGCCAATAGACAGCCTGGTGAGCATGGAGATATCAAAGGTATTGTCTAGAAGGGTAGGTTTGAGGCCAAGGTAAGTATGGAAGACTCATTGAGTATGATGATAAAGATGTAGTGCAGAATGAATAGTGACTTGAACAGGGAATGAAGGAAGTTATTCCAACTTATACATAAGTGGAGTGCTTTCAAGGATTCTTGCATAAAGGATGTGGTGAGATATTTCAGGGAGGAGGGATGGTTGGACAGGGCGAGAGAGGGCTGGGAGAAGGGACATGCTTTCAGGCAATGAGGTGATGGCAGTGAGTGGGATGGTGGTGGATAGCAAGGAGGGCTGATGCAATGAAGAGGAGGATGGGGCAGATAAAGGTGAACCCTATTCAAAGTGGTGTAGGAAAGCAGCTCATTGTAGGTGCCTGGTTACCTTGTACTCCTTAAGTAGATCAGTGAAAGGACTTTGGTTATCTCAAAGGGTCCTACTCTTTTTTGGGATAGCTTCCTTGATGGGTATAGGAAGTGGAGATTAGTGGCTTTCAACTACACTTTGTCCCTGGTCTTGCCTGGGTGAAAGGTGGAGGAGATGTGTTCTTTCATTAGTAACTGGGTTTTCTGATGTGCAGTGAGGGCTTCATCTTGTGCCTTGGAGATGAGAGATAAGTGGGTTTCTAAAGCAGGGAGGAATGTTTTAGCACTTCATGTGCTTTTGAGTGCTGGTGAAGATTATCAATATGTACATAAATAGTTGGAGGGTGATTGGACATACTTTGTGAACTGGCACATCATCCCTCATAGTGAACTCACTGCCCTCTTCATCAAGCTCATAGTCAGCTTCCAAGACACCTTGAACATCAACATCTTCTATATCAGCAGTAGTGGAGAGTCCA
>JBBPKJ010001215.1:0-12158 GCA_038089195.1 Brasilioporus rufonigricans | reverse complement strand
ACTTGAGTTCATAGTAACTCTCATCTGACCTCCAACCCTCCGACCTCCAAAATTGGGACACTGGACCTATGCAAGGTGCACCACATAAGGTGAAGCCAAGTCCCAGACCAACCAAATATAACAACTCCAGCATTCCGGAGTTACACTTGGGGCACGTTGACCGAGTTTAACAATGATAGCCCTTACTCATGACCCTTTACCCCTCATCGGGCATAGTAGTGTTTTTTCATATATAGTTGATACCGTTTGACAGAACTCCTCAGTCCATTGTAATGCACATGACTGAGGTGAGCCTTTTTCATACCATAGTCTTTATCTACTCAAACTGACCATATGTAGAATGTTGTCTCTCAACAGGTAAATACTGAATATAGTCCATTGTAATGCATGCGACTGAGTTAGCTGTCTCTCAATAGCTGCATGCCATCTATAGTGCATATTTCTACACTACATTCCCCACATATTGCAGACTGCATAGACTTTTCATTCTATCTACTGCATACTTACCTTTACTTGTATACCTGTGTCTCATGTACTCAGAGCTCGCAAGCTCCTGATATTTCCTTTAGGCTAGTACAGTTTCTCTTTTGTATATAGGACATACTGTTCATACTCGAACACCTCAGTCCATTGCATCATGCACATGACTGAGGTGAGCTACTAACCTTCATATTATTTACTTGATACTTACTCGTACCTAGCTGTTCTGTCTAGGTGAATATACAGTCCATTGTACCACATGCAACTGAGTGTTCCCATTAGTCACATGCCCCTATTTGATTGAGTGCACATTTCCTTCAGTCATGGACCCATGTATCCACCTTGCAATTATTTAGACTATTTCCAACATCCATGGCACCACTTCCTGTGTTCAAGAAGCATCCTGTTCTTGCATAACCAGGGTATGGGGCTTTTTCAGCCTGGACCACTTTAGTGCTCTATTGTCAGGATCACACAAGAGGCAAGTTCCAAAGAACCTGCTATTTGAATGGAGGAATGAAGATTACTGCAACTGGGGTTGCCAGAACTATGTACATGGGTTTATATACTATTTACTGTAGCACACAGACCAGGTTATGGAATATTGCAGTATGTTCTATATGGTTCTATGTACAGCATGATGTCAGAAGGAGAAAATCATAACATTACCCCCCATTCAAGGTGAGGACTCTGGACAAGCAGGATCAGAAACAGGAGGGAATTCAAACATACTATCAGGATACTTATTAAAATGTTTCTGGAATGAGAGGAAGGCAGGAGAATAGAAAAGAGATGGAGAAGAAACAGTGGAGGAGCAGAGAGACATACAAAGAGAAGGTTGAGCAGCAAGAGGATGTTTTTTGTGAAATGCTTTGACTGCATCTGAGGTGTGAGGAAGATCTTTCTCCTTTATCCATTCATGTTCTTTGTGAGAGAATCCTTTTCATTCATGTGAATCTATGATTTCCTGGATTTCTTGTTCTTCTTGTCCTTGCACAATGTCAGGAGGTGGGGGAATGACTTGTTGGGATGGAAACATTCCCTTGACATATGGCCATAGCTGACACTCATTAAACACCAGGTGGATTGTTTTCCATGCACAATTGAGTTGTAGTCAATATGCTCCTTTGCCCACTTTTTCAATAACTTTGAATGGACCATAGTGCCTATTATTTAATTTCTTTGTTGGTCAATCAGTATATATGTATGATGCTTCAATGAGGACAAGGTCTTCTTTTTTATATGTTGGTCGTTCTTTTGCATTTCGATCATGAAACTGTTTCATGTCTGATGCTCCTCATTATAACACTTCAGTGGCCTCCTTTTGTGCGGCATGTAAGTCCTGGATGAATTCTTCAGCTGAAACTGTCCTGGGTTGAACTTTTTGATCTTGGCCAATTTGTGGCTCTTGTCTGTAGTTCAACAGAAAGGTACTCATGCCAGTAGAACTGTTATACCAACAATTTATGGCAAATTTGGCCATTGGAAGCCATTCTGCCCAATCCGATTGTCGATGATTGCAATAGAGACAGAGGTATTGCTCAACTTCTGCATTCATACATTTGGTTTGTCCATCTGTTTGTGGATGATATACAGTGGATGGATTGGCCTGGATCTGAAGCATGGCATACAAGTCAGTCATGAATGACAACACAAACTGTGACCCTTGATCAGAAATGACTTTTTGTGGAGTGCCATGGAGTTGGAAGATATGATCCCAGAAGATGGTGGCAACTCCTTTGGCAGTGATCATGGTGTCAATGGGGAAGAGATGTGTTATCTTAGTCATATGGTTGACAACCACGAGAATGGCATTGTAGACACCAGAGGATGGTAAGGGGCCAATGATATTGATGGAGATGATTTCCCATGGTGCATTGGGGATTTCATTACAATGGAGAGGTGTTATGTGCTGTTGCCTTTTTGGTTTTGTCTTTTGGCAAGCATTACATCCCTGAATGTATTGATCGATGTCTTTTCACATACTAGGCCAGTAATACTTAGTACTAAGGAGATCCCTTGTCTGTCTAACCCCTGGATGTCCTACTAATGGATGATCATGGTGTTCTGGTATCAGATGCTTATGGAGCTCAGCATCATGCAGCACATAGAGATGAGAATTCCAGTAGAGGATATCATCTTTTTCTGACCAGGCAGGGAGTTTTCATTTGATGCCTTGTTGTGCAAACCATTCACATTTGTACTGGAGCTTACTGATTGTTTGGATAACTGAATCCAGTACTGGAAGGGCTGCTGTGTGGGTTTGTGACTGGTGAGACAATAGCATTGATGAAAAGATGATCAGGTAAAAGGATTTGTCCTTTGTTGTCAGAATCCACCCCATTCAAGTTGCAATGGTCAGAGAGGACCTCAAAGGGGACATGAGCATCAAGGAGGTAGTGATACCAGTCATGAAGGCATTCAATGATGGTCAAAGTTTCAAGGTCAGCTGCATGATAGTTCCATTCAGAATCAGACAGTCTGCACGATAAATAGGCAATAGGGACAAAGAGGTCATCTTGTTTCTGGGAGAGGATACCACCAATGCCAATTCCAGAACCATCAGTTTTGACTCTGAACTTCCCCATATTGGTAAGAAGATGGAGGATTGGTGCCATGGTCAAAGCCTGCTTTAATTACTTGTAAGCAGCTTGACACTCCATTAACCAGACATATTCCTTCTTTTCTGATGTCAAAGCATTTAAAGGATTGGTGATTTGGGCAAATCCTTTGACAAAATGATGATAGAAATTAAAGAAGCCCAAAAAAGCCCACACTTCTTTTTTGCAAGTTGAGACTGGCCAATCAATGACTGCTTTGACCTTTAAAGGATCCATTTCTGTGTGTCCTTTGGTGACAATGAGTCCCAAATATTCCACTTTTTGTTTGCTCAAAGTCGCATTTTTCAGCCTTAAGGGACGACTTATTGGTATGAAGGATGTGAAGGACTTCCTGAATGATCTTTTGATGTTCTTTGAGGGTTGCTGTGAAGATAAGAATATCATCCATGTAAACCATTACCCTTCCTTTATTGATAAGGTCATGAAACAAATGATTCATCATGGTTTGAAACATCACTGGTGTTATGATTCATTTGCAGACTACACTTTTTCCTTAACATTGCTAGTCTTGCATGAAGTCCTCAGTTCTACCCAGCTTAAATGCGTTTCTTATGACACTTGTTTCTTTATTTTCTCGCTCTATTTCTTTTGACTGGCACACACCACCTGATGACTCATATATGCTTACTCTTTCTTCCACTCCGATCACCTATTAGTCACCTTTCCCACGCCTGCCCTAAAGCAGGTATAGTAGTATATAAACCTTGCGATCTCTCTGTACTTTTCCTTACTCTTGTTCTTCCTGTATTTTCACTGCAATCCACTTTTGATCCCAAGTCTCCTACTCCACTCTTGAGTGAGTAGCTAAGGGTATCCAATCCCTTCCTGGTGGTATCCACTCCACATTCCAGACCTCATCCCAGTCACTACCTCGGTAGCTCCTCACCCTCGTAAGGGGGAACCTCTGTCGGTCCACAAGACCATCCAGCTGCTTACCTAAGCAGAACCCTTGCCAGGTCACCTGACCTATCCTAGTCTTCCCGTCACCAGCTTTACAGGACTACCCTAGCCCCTACCCGGGTCTAGCATAACAAAAGAACAAGAGTCCTTCAATAACAAGACTACTCTTCAATAAGTCTTTAACCAATCTTCCAGCTAACCTAGTCCAAGAAGTGGTGCCTCTTCATAAGTGCCCCCTTGGTAAATAAGTCATCACATCCTGGCGGCCACCCATCAACCCCAACCTCTGGGGAAGAAGACCACAAGCAGTCCCACTGCCTGACTCCAGCTCTGAATCAGTTCAGGATCCATCGTCACCTATCTCTACTGACGAGAAACCACCATCCCCAACTCACCAGACCAGTACTCAAGGAGTAATTCAACAACTGACCACTCTTGTCATCCAACCTCGAACCCCATCACCCACTCCTCTCACTGCCCTTCCACCACTGTTCAGCACTGGAACTTATTTCCCACCTATCTCCCCGCCCACACCACAAACCATGACCTCAACAGCCAAGCCTACTGAGCTTTGTCTTAACACCCCTGAAGTCTTCAACGGGGATTTCACTAAAGCTGAACAATGGTTGAATTCAGTTGCCTTTTATCTCCATGTCAACAATGCAGTCTATGATTCCGATGCAAAGAAGGTTGCCTTCGCCCTTTCTTTCATGACTAAGGGACCAGCCCTCACCTGGGCAACCACCTACCAGTCTACTGCCATCACTGCGGGAATATCAACTTCTTTGAAATACGCCAACTTTGAAGCTAGATTCAAGAAAGCTTTCGAACATCACAACACCAAGTCAAATTCTACCACTTGGCTTGCAACCACCCATATGGTCAAAAAGGCCAAAGATGTATACTCCCCTACCCTCGCTGAATATACTGCTCAGTTCCAGAACCATGCCGTCCTGGCTAATCTCCAACTCCAGGATGATGTCCTCATTGAATATTTCTCCGCTGGAATCCCCTCCTGGATCATGACCCAGATCTACTCTATGGATACTGTACCAACCACTGCAGCAGAATGGTATGATAAGGCCACCATCTTCTGGGAAAAACACCTCCGAGCCAAGGAAATCACCAGGCGAAACCAACAACCAAATAAACCCTTCTATTCTTCTTCATGACAAAATAGTCACCAAACTGAAAGAGATCCAAATGCCATGGACGTAGACGTTGTAACCATGCCCTATCCAAAAAAACTTACTAACCAAGAAAGGAAGTACTGCATGGAAAATAACTTGTGCTTCAAGTGTCAAAAGGAAGGACATTCATCCAGGAATTGTAGGGTCAAGTTCCAATCCCAAAACCCCAAGGTGGTACAAATGGTAGAAGAAGAATCAAAGGAAGAAGAGACCCCGACATTAGTAGAAGAAGACGAAGATGAGGAAGCAACTGTGGCCACCACTAGCTTTGAAGTCAGCTGGGATTTTTGAAATGGGGACCTTGGTCAATGAAGGCTACCCCAAATGTATGCGCTACTACCACTGCTTGTAACCCAAGATCCATGGTATTCCCAATACAAGTAATTGAACCATCACATACTCTCAAAACCATTGACACCCAAGTCCTTGTCAACAGCAGTGCAGACCTTAACTGCATTGATTGGCAGTTCATACAAAAGCATCAACTTCCAACCACCAAATTAGCCAATGCTATTCCCATACGAAATGTGGACAAAACCCCTAACCAGACTGGAGGGGTGCAATACTTCTGCACCCTGTACACCAATATAGAAGAAGTCACCCAAAAAAACACGTTTTACATGATGAACTGTGAAACCCAAAACCTCATCCTAGGAATGCCCTGGTTATGACAAACAAACCTGAGAATTGACTGGGAAAAACAAACTCTGTCCATTGATGAAAAGAATGACCAATTCTCGGATCTTTTTCAGAACCATTCTATAGCTCTTCAGAATAACAACAAACTATTCCGCAAAACAATGACCTGACCTCCCAGACATATCCTCATTAACCACGTCGAACATCAACGTCTGTTTGACTATCTCCAGAATGAATCTGAGAGCAAGTTCTGTACTAGAGCCCATCGACAATGTTCAATTCACCGAATAGCTCATTGTGGAAGTCACTTCTTGTCTCCCCAGGCACATCAAAACTTTGTTGGCAGAGTTACTTTGGCAACCAAACTAGCCATCAAAGTGGAAGCTGAAAAGGAAAAGACAACACTTCCCATGGAATACCAGCAATTTGCAAAGGTCTTTTCAAAAGAAGCTACTGATCATTTACCTCCCAGTCGACCCTATGATCATGAAATCAACCTCAACGACGCCTTCATTCCTAAAATAGGAAAAGTTTATCCTCTGTCAGTCGATGAACAAAAAGCCACTGAAGATTTCCTCAAAGAGAATCTTGACACTGGAAAAATCAGACCCTCCAAATCACCCCAAGCCTCACCATTCTTCTTTGTCAAAAAGAAGGACGGCAAACTCCGACCATGTCAAGACTATAGGTATCTCAACAAACATACCATTAGGGACGCTTATCCCCTTCCTCTCATATCTGACCTAGTCAACAAGCTCAAGGACGCTAAAGTTTTCACCAAGTTCGACATCAGATGGGGATACAACAACATCAGGATCAAAGACAGTCATCAATGGAAAGCAGCATTCATTACCCACAAAGGCCTTTACGAGCCAATGGTGATGTTCTTTGAATTAACCAACTCTCCCCCCACATTCCAGAGGTTTATGAACAATTCTTTCTGTGACATGATAGTGGAAGGATGGCTGATCATCTATATGGACGACCTTCTCATCTATTCTCCAGATGACGCCACTCATGTTGAACAAACCAAACATGTTCTACAATGAATGGAGGAATTAGACCTCCACTTGAAACTGGAGAAGTGCACCTTCACTGCAAAAGAAGTCGAGTACCTCGGAATGATATTAAAACCTGGACAACTCACTATGGACCCTGTCAAGCTAGATGGCATAAAATCTTGGCCAACTCCAACTACAGTCAAAGAAGTTTGCTCCTTCCTAGGTTTTGCAAACTTTTACAGACGCTTCATTCCAAATTACTCCACCATCACTTGACCTCTTATTGACCTCACCAAACAAAACCAGAAATGGGAGTGGTCTCCCCCTTGCTGAACCATGTTCTCAAAGCTTAAAGAACTCTTTCTCTCTCAACCTGTCCTACACCTCCCAGACCTAGCCAAACCTTTCACCATCACCACTGATGCATCTGCGTTCGCTTCTGGAGGAGTCTTACTCCAAGCCGATGAAAATGGAGAATGGCATCCCTGTTCTTACCTGTTGCAGTCGTTCCTACCTGCAGAACGAAATTACGACATTTATGATTGGGAACTTCTAGCAATCATCTGTGCCTTAAAGTCTTGGTGACATTACCTCCACAACTCTGTTGCCTCCATTGAGGTTTTTACTGATCACAAAAACCTCACTTATTTCTGACAACCCCAACATTTAAATCAATGACAGGCATGATGATTGCTTGATCTGGCTGATTTCAACCTTAAACTCACTCATGTACCAGGGAAATATCTTGCAGGACCAGATGCCTTGTCCCGACGCCCTGACCTTGCCCCTTCCTAGCCTGACAACAATGGCACCACCCTTTTGCTGGCCTCATACTTTGTTAATGCCATTGATCTCACCCTCCACACTCACATATCTAGATTCTCCAAGACTGATCCCCTCATCTTGGAAAAACTTCACTCCCTCAACAATGACATTTTGCCCCTGCTCTGCTCCCATCTCACAGATTTTCAGCTTTTGAATGGGGTCCTCACCTATCAGGGTCATGTCTACGTTCCCCCCAATGATGACCTCCGTACTTCTATCCTCCAACAGTGTCATGATCATGAGACAGCTGGCCACCTGGGATACCTAAAAACATGCCAGCTCGTCACTGCTGAATTCTGGTGGCCAGGCCTCACCTCCTTTGTCAAGTGTTACATGGAAGGCTGTGCAGTTTGCCAACAAAACAAAGTGAATACCCATCCGACTTGTCTGCCACTCACCCCTATCCCATCCTCAGCCACCCACCCATTCCAACAAATCTCCTGCGACCTGATTACTGATCTTCCTCCTTCTGACAGGTTTGATTCCTTATTGTTCGTGGTCAACCACGGCCTCACTAAGGGGGTAATTCTCTGCCCTACCAAGAAAACCATCACTGCTGAAGGGGTAGCAGTCCTCTTTTTCCTAAAAGTATATTCACGTTTTGGATTGTGTGACAAAATCATCTCCAATTGGGGACCACAGTTCACATCCAAGTTCTCCAAAGAGCTTGGAAAACTACTAAAATACAATCTCACCCTATCCACTGCCTACCACCCACAGACAGACGGAGAAACTGAATGGGTTAACCAAGAAATCGAGACTTATCTCCGAATCTTTTGTGGAACTAACCCTACATCTTGGGCAGAGAAAATCCCTCATGCCGAATTCGCCCACAATTGTCGCCCCCACTCTGTCACCAATCAATCCCCGTTCTACCTCATGATGTGGTACAAACCACAAGCTCTACCCACAGTTCTGCCTACTACAAGCATACCAGCAGTAGAGGTCCGGATAAAAACCCTCAACGCTTCCAGAAACGAAGCCCTAGCAGCCCATGACTTAGTCCGACAGGTCATGACTGTTTGAAATAGGAAAAGATATATGCCATTCAAGAAAAGAGAAAAGGTGTGGTTGGAAGCCCATAACCTAAAAAGGTCTGTAGCCAATCCAAAGTTTGCCCCTAAACATGAAGGACCTTTCACTGTCACAGACGTGTTATCTCCCATAACTTTCAAACTCCGAATCCTGAAGACTTGGAAAGTTCACCTGGTCTTCCATGCATCTCTCCTATCTCCCTATCATGAAAACAACATTCACAGTCTGAACTTCCCAAAGCCCCCACCAGACCTAATAGCAGGAGAAGAAGAATTCAAAGTGGAACGGATATTAAAACATCACAGTCCACCCAAATTCCATTTGTTCCTGATCTGATGGAAAGGATATCCACTGGAAGATGACCAATGGGTTCCAGAACAGAACTTGAAACATTCAAGCTCTGTCTTAAAAGATTATAAAAGATGTCATCCTTCCACCTTTCCTCCTCAGACTCAAACCACCACCTCTCACTGATAAGATGTCTAACATGTCCAACCTCTACAAATTGTCCTTTATCTCTACCAAATCATCCCTTGAACCCACGTCACTTGCCAATACCCCATCTGAACACATTGAATCCCCACATCATGGTCCAGTGCACTCCATCGATGTTCCCCTTGCCAGCCTTCATGGCCACAATGGTACTTTAACTGAAGGATACAGTATGCTCATACAGAACTTTGTAGCTGACCCTCACCTTGCTATCCCCATTTCTGCCTCATTAGATCCTTCTTCCTCCCTTTTCTCTTTATACACAGCACTTTTACAAGTCGAACAACTTTGAATATTTACCCCTACCGAAAACTCCAGGGCCCCCACAGCCCTTATCCGCACTGTCCTACTCAACATACACCAAAATCTAGCCCACTATCTTCATCAAATGGCCTATCAACTGGAGATGGGAGAATTTTTACAGGATTTAGACAGGTATCTCCAGGAGCTTGGAACTGTTAATCACACCCCAGTTGTGTTTCCCCTTAGTCCGGCAATACTCCATACTCCATCCACATCCTCTTCCCCCATGGACCCTGCTGAACTGCTGGCATTCAACCATGTTAACACCATCCTCACTGGCAACATCCCGCTAGTACCAAGCAACCCTATGTATAATCAAAGGTGCTATCAATGCCAGCAATACGGTCACATGTGTGTCAACTGTCAATGGTACCAATGTCCTATCTGCCTAAAGTTCTCTCCCAGGCACAACCAAGCCAATTGTACGTTAAGAAGACCTCCTCCTTACCGCTCCCCTACTATTTCTCCTTCTACATCGAATTCTTCTAGACAGTCATCGTCCCCTACTCACTCTCATTGTATGACCACTGGCAGGCACCCACGAAGGCCACCCCTTAGGGTACCACCTCCTCGCCCCCCTACTCCTGCTCTGACCAGTGAGCATGAGGAAGAAATGGATGAAGTCAGATATGCCAACACCACAGGTTTCCCTGGGCACTATAATCTGGATTTTTAAAAAAAGAAAAGTCCTCACAGTGGTTTCAGAATCTAAAAAGGGGGTAATGTTACGATTCATTTGCAAACTACACTTTTTCCTTAACGTTGCTAGTCTTGCATGAAGTCCTCAGTTCTACCTGGCTTAAACGTGTTTCTTATAACACTTGTTTCTTTATTTTCTTGCTCTATTTCTTTTGACTGGCACACACCATCCAATGACTCATATATGCTTACTCTTTCTTCCACTCTGATTGCCTATTAGTCACCTTTCCCATGCCTGCCCTAAAGCAGGTATAGTAGTATATAAATCTCGTGATCTCTCTGTACTTTTCCTTACTCTTGTTCTTCCTGTATTTTCACTGCAATCCACTTTTGATCCCAAGTCTCCTACTCTACTCTTGAGTGAGTAGCTAAGGGTATCCAATCCCTTCCTGGTGGTATCCACTCCACATTCCAGACCTCATCCCAGTCACTACCTCGGTAGCTCCTCGCCCTCATAAGGGGGAACCTCTGTCAGTCCACAAGACCATCCAGCTGCTTACCTAAGCAGAACCCTTGCCAGGTCACCTGACCTATCCTAGTCTTCCCGTCACCAGCTTTACAGGACTACCCTAGCCCCTACCTGGGTCTAGCATAACAACTGGCAAGTTTGTCAGACTAAAGAACATAACAAGGAGTTCAAAAAGCCCTCTATTGGTGCAGAATGCCGCTTTCCATTTGTCACCCTCTTTCATCTGGTGTTGTTGTACCTCCAACAAACATCAAGTTTTGTAAAGTAATGAGCTCCTTTTAGCTTGTCAATCAATTTATTGATGAGGGGTAGAGGATATCAATTTTTGATCATGATGTTATTTAATTTTCGATAATCCTGTACAGGGCAAAGATACCCATCCTTCTTTTTTACAAAGAAGAATGCCAATGTGAAGGGCAATTTCAAAGATCTGATTCTTCCTGACTTAAGGTTCTCTTCAAGGAACACATCAAGCTCTTTTTGTTCCACAAGTGTAAGATTATATGTTTTACAGTCAATGGTGTGATTATCCAGTAGGAGCTCAACAGTGTGATCCCAAGGTCTTGATGGTGGTAATTTGTCAAAGACCCCTTTGGCAAATATGTCTCTATATTCGTGATAGTGCTCTGGGACTAGTTCCTCAAAAGATTGTTTTCCTTTTGCCAGGTTTGCTGCAGCAGCAATGTTGGTGGATATATTCTGTAGATAGGAATCCACATCCAGATGGAACAGACAATCAGATTGTTGTTCATCGTCATCATCTTCATAATCAATGAGTGCAGGAGGATGTTCTTCACATGAAAAGGTCACTTTGCCTTCTTTCCAATTAATCTAGGGGTTATGTATTTTAAGCCAGTCGTGTCCCAGGAAGAGAGGATGGGTGGAAAGCATTGTTATGGTGAAAGTCATGACTTTGTCATGTCTGGCAATAGAAATTGGTAAGATGACACATTCTTCTATTTGACCATTTTGATTGAAGGTCCCATCAGCATTATAGACATGGAGAGGATGAGGGAGTTTGTATATTTGGAGTCTTTTGTCTTGTATGAACTTCCTGTCCACTGTGGAACCTGTACAACCAGAATCAATGAGTGCAGGTACTACTGTTGTGGATTGATCAGGTAGGGTAGCACAGGCAAGCACAGTAAGAGAACAACCATGATCGTGTTGTTCACTTTTCTTCATGTACCAAGGTTTGTGTTGCATTTCTTGGATAACAAAGTGTGCATCCTTGTTGGTCATTAATTGAATTTGTCACAACAGCTGGCATGTCACCTCCTTTTGCCTTGTTTCATGCACAAAAGTTTGGAGATAGGAGAGGCCTGTTGCATCTGACACATTGTCAATGGTTACTTTGATCCACTCTATGGTCCAGGGATCAACCGTGTTCAACCACGTCTTCTTTTTTGTTGAGCTTTTCCCTTGCACCTTGGGGCTCTCTAGGTCCTTTCTCAGTGCAGGTGATTCCTCTTTGGGACTCTCAAAGTTCTTTCTCAGAGGATCA
>JBBPKJ010001214.1:0-12171 GCA_038089195.1 Brasilioporus rufonigricans | reverse complement strand
AACACACTTTTTACTATTCTAAAGGTTGCCTATATTAAAATACACTTTGATCTAGATGTCCTAGGTGTCTCTAAATAGAAATAGGTAGAATTGTGTGCTAGGGAGGCAATTGTGTATTTGGGGGTGTGTATGCATTTGGTATTTCATTATAGTAATGGGATGATTTCCAACACGCAAGCGCCGCGTCAATCTCGCTCATTGGCCAGATGATAACCCACCAATCGTTGGTGAATGCGCTGCCACAGCAGCGGCATCGTTTCGTTGGCTGCGTGTCCAGAGTTTCACAACCGGGAGCTTTATGAAAGAGTAAGATCTCGTCTGTTTGCTTCCCCGTGGGATAGGTGGTGAGGGAGGAGACGGATTCGGCGTTCGAGTTGAACGTTACCGTTCAGAATCCCTGGGAGACCCGACTCGGTAAATGCGTTATGATCCTTCTCGTACTCGTCCTGATCGTCTCGGGCGACCTCCCATGTCTTGTGAGTGACCACGGATTGGCTTCCTCTTGGCTTCTCTCAGCTTGTATAACACATCTTCTAGGAATTGGTGTCTAAGGCAATCGTCGCGATCCGCGTTCAAACATTCCCGCGTCTCTGTCAGTGTCTGCGTTCCGAATCGTTGTATACTATTCTCATCAGTGGTATACTAGTCTATGTAGAAATATGCACTAGATGCGGCACGCGGCTATCGAGGGACAGCAAGCTCAGTCGTGTGCGTTACAACGGACTGAGGTGTTCTAACATGAACGGTACAAACTATATACGAAAATTGCTACTGTGTCCGACTAAGGGGTAAAAGGTCACAGTAAGGGCTGCATCAGCAATCTGGAAGAACGAATATACGCGATACGGTTGAACAGTGAAGCCATACGATTGCAGGTACGCGGGCGATGTCCCTTGTCGGGCCCTGCGTGCGTCGGTGTCGTGGCTGTGGCTGCGCGCGCGCTCTGCTAATCCCGACAGTATACTGTCATATTCTTGCCAACGACACTCGAGGGGAAAAAGCTCGAAAAAAAACCCCGCCGTCGAACATACGCAATTCTCCACCGTCGAGCCAAGTTTGGGAACGAAAGCTCGTATATCCGCATCTAAGGATATGAACAATTGCAGCATGGCGAAACCCGCCATTACACTTGCACTTGGCGTCCAGCACGTACTTTGGATCATTGCTAATGCTTGAGATTCTGCTTCCCCCTCGCAACGTCCAACGCCTCTCCCGGGCATCTAGGGAAACACAAAGGCTCAGCACACGATCAGTCAACATCTGTGCCATGGGTTACCTCGATGAGATATGAGAACTATTCTATGACAGAGTATCCTTCATAGAACCGTCCACGGCCAAGTTCCACCTCGCCTTGCCAGTGTTTGAAAGTAAGCGTTGCATAATACCCAATACCTTCCTCTCTTCGACTGTCATTTCAGAAGCCGTACTGCGGCATGTCGTAGTTGAAGCTGCGTACTCGCATTCCCTGTTGGAACAATGTCAATCAATTTCTCGTTTAAAGTTGACTCATCGAGAGGGCATTTTCAGGACTAAGATGGCAAACGAAATCGAGCTACGGCCTCCATTCCGCTTACACGCGTTAGGTCGCCCTTTTCCATATCTTGGCCACCCTCCGCCCATTTTAACATTTCGGCAGCCGACACGTCACAGTGCCCGACTACGAGTGCGGGGTACACTCTAACGCCGAGTATGTCACATGCCAAGACACTTGCGACAGCCAGGTAGGGATTGGGCATTCTGTTGATAGGTCTAATCTCAAAGTTCACGTTCCGCAAGGAAGGTGACGTGTTCGTGAGGCCGACAGGTACGTCACGCTGTCGACCCGCTCCCAAGTACCCATCGCCGTGTTGCACCTCAGTTTGGTCTAGCTCGTCGTGTATAATTGCGCTAATTAGAGGTTGGATACCTTGCAGTGGGTCGCCTGTTTTTGTACAACCAAATGACTAAGTCTGGCAGGCCCCATTGCTCTCAAGTAAAAGGTAAATTATAGAGTCACCAGGACGAATCGATGCAGCGGTGTTTGCAGACAACAACAACATCGAGTGAGTTCAACAAACGTTCATGCGAAGTACTACGCATGGATGCAACTATACGCCCCCGAAGGTACGTTGTACCACTCATTTGCAGTCTATAGTTCCCCACTGAGCGAGGAGACCCGTTCTTAATGTAGTCAGGTTCACGATCATATCTGGCCCGTAAACGGAGGACAAGACGCCGTCGAAAACAAATGATGATATAATTCTCCATATCTGAAATCCTCACACCGCTTTCGGTACAACTTGGATTCACTGCATGATCCCTTAATTCTTATGCCACGGTAGGTGTCCGTTGCAATCCTGCGACATTGGTTAATACGTATCAGTTGCGAACTTCGAGATCAGACCTACAATGTCGCACACACTTTCAACCAGGTCAGCTAAAGAAGCATCCCCTGCAGCGGTGTTGCGTTGTAATTTCTCGGCCGGCAAGGCACTGACACAGGCGAGCGTGGCCAAACCAGAGATGACAGCGAAGAGTGAAAAACGCATTGTGAGCGAGTCAAGAATCAGAGGACTGGAGGTGTGCTCGAGTACTTGGCGGATTGAGGCCGTTAACTGGTTGTATTTATACCCTTTCACGATATGGTGAGAGCGCAATGTATTGACCGATAGAGAAAGCATGTTACAGGAATTCACTTGTCGATGAAACGGCCTCGGACGGATAGGCGGTGCAGAATGGGATTCGACTGGCATCAGAAATTCGAAGGTGGCTATTCATGTTCGTTTTCCGTGTAGCGATATGTGCATATTTTCCCATCGGGGCGTGATGAAATATTGACTTCGAATTCCTGACGACTGTCCAGGGCCTGCCTGGAGGTGAGTGTAATCTTTCCACTGCGTTCACTTGATATGTTGTTCATAGTCTCGCGAGTGTGAACCAACGCCTCCGCGGCCCCGAGTTGAAACATGGAAGGGTGATGAGTTCGTACTGAAAAGGTGTGGGTCTCGGACGGAATACGTGGCACATCATCTAAGTGGTACACTTGGGGTTCAATTATATTCGTTTAGATGACCATCTGCGATATCTTTGAGTGTATGAGCTTTGACGGTTCCATTGGTGAGCGGAAGGGTGGTGGGCCATTGTTGGTCATTCAGCAGGACTTGTGGAGGATAGATTCGATCTCACTGCAGACCAACTTCTTTGACAGCATAATTGGGAGTCCAGGTGTTACATAGCGTTTCAGCATCGCTCGCAACCCGCTGTAAAGACATAACAAGACCATTCGGGGACAAGAAGGGGTTTCAAAGGGTGAAACGGGACACCTGCTCTTGGAAGCAGACCGGGTGTCCAAGAGTGTAGCTATGCAGGCGAAATGAAACACCAATGACACAAAGGCATTGTTCGACAGCGTTAAGGCGTGGTGGGAGGTGAGGATCACGATCTCTGACATTCCCCTGGCCAACGTGATACCAGGTCGCTGCGACCGGAGAAGTTTGCGGAGATAGGACATTGGGAATGCTTGGCAGCTGACCTGACTCTCAACTGAATTTCAGGGAATGGACTGATACAAAGGGCTCATATGACCCAGGTGGTGAAACACTAAGTTGTGGGAATGGTAACGAACCACGGTTCTAGAAGAGCGGATGGACAGCCTTTTATGATGTGGTCAGACTGGGAGAAACGACTCCACTGTTGGTGGAGGCCTTGTTCGACTTGTTCCCTATGTCAGCCGCTGTCTCGTCCAGACGCCGACTGCGGCCTGCTTGCCGGGGGGTGAGAGTTGTTACAGAAAAGGGAGGATTGGGTAAGCGGGCAAAGACGGCGACGATAACCAACTCAACTCGACCTCCCAGCGACTCAGAACAATGCCACCACCACTGTTTTCGTCCCTGCACAGCCAACCCTCCGTCCCCGCCCTCTACCTCTACCCGCTCAATGACACCTTTGTTCCAAAACATATTGCTTTAATTGGTGGCCAGCGCGTCAAGATTGGTTGTCAAACAAACGCCAAAACAGTCCCTGCAGAGCGACACGGCCACTTTGACTCGAAAGTCCTCTCGAGACAGCACGCCGAAGTGTGGGAGGAAAACAGAAGAGTATCCCTCTCTCTCTTTTGATTTGCTTCTTTCTTCATCTTCCTTCTCCCAGATCTTCATCAAGGACATCAAGAGTTCGAACAGCACTTTCATCAACAGCGAGTGTCTCAGTCCAGAAGGTATCGAGTCCGAGCCTTTTGAACTTGAAAATGACAACATCGTGGTATGCCCTGTTCAATTTTTCCCATGGGTTCTTCGTTCGACTTGCTCCCAGGAGTTCAGTATCGACATTATTGGTGAGGACAACAAAACCACCATCCACCACAAGGTCGCTGCCCGTGTTCTTCATGTCTTCACAGAGGAGGATGAGCGAAGAGGTTCACTACGAGGGATATAATGAATGGTTTGGATCATCTTACCCGGCTCGTTCTGGTTGGACGAGATGCTTCCAGAAGACACTGCGCTAGTGGAGATGTGTCCACTAACTCTGCCCAGAGTACATTCAGTGCTGGTTCTTGGAATGCACGACACGTTCTTACCAGAGCAGGTATACATGTAATTGGGCTCCTATAGTTGAGAGGGTGACAGTGAGTAAAGATATTATAAAGGATCTCTTGTATTTCAAGTGCATGATGCATCCTCCAGAACTTCTGGACCAGTTCTAGTACTTGATGTCACAGTTGAACTGAATGAGCCTACAATAGGGTGTCTCAACAGTGGAGAAAAACATGAAGTTAGTGTGTTTGTAAGCAGAAAAGGTGGGCTTATGTCAGCTGATGTACTCTGGGCATGTGTCACAGTTGCCAGTGGCTCTGCCCAGTAACACATATTTAGTAACACTGCCCCAGCTTCCATAGATAACAATAAGAGAGTTCTGAGTTCTCAAATGTTCCAGATCACCATGCCCAAGGTTTTAGCCCATCAAAAGCTCCTCACAGCCCTCCAGGAAGCCAGGCAAGAGCTTGGTCTTCAAATATGTAGAAATATGCACTATAGATGGCATGTGGCTATCGAGAGACAGCTAACTCAGTTGCATATGGTACAATGTAATAGAAATGAGCACAAAGGATGAGGCATGTGGCTATTGAGGGACAATGATACTCAGTTGTGTGCAGTAAAATGGACTATATAATATTCACCTATTGAGGGACAATGATACTATGTATGGTCAGCTTGAGTAGGTAGTAAGTATGATATGAAAGGCTCACCTTAGTTGTGTGTGATAGAATGGACTGAGGTGCTCTATGTTGAAGAGTATGATTTATATATGATAATCACTATTGTATCTGGTAAAGTGAGTAGAGCACTATCAATGAGTTACATACAATGGTGTCAAAGTGTCAAGATATGAGATAAGGTGGAATAGAAAGTCCATATGATGTTGATACAATGGTGGATATATGGGTGACATTGCACACTGATCTATGCAGGCACTGGTTTGCTTGACCATCACTTGACTGAGCTGGTTCCACTCATATGTGTGCATGCACTTGCTTATCTTAACACTCCCTCTCAAGTCATGCACAGGCTGAGTTCAGCTGTGAAGTGCTTGACTTTTGGGAAGGGGAGAGCCTTGGTAAGCATATCAGTGACCATATCATTTGTAGAGCAGAAAATGAGTTGAATCTTGCCATTGTTGAGTATCCAGTGTATGAAATGAAAATGAATGTCGATATGCTTGGTACATGCATGGTACTGATGGTCCTTGGTGAGCATGATCACCAACTGATTGTCCAAAAACAGAGTGATGTGGGTGTCATCTGGAGTAAAAACTTTGCCTATAAATAAGCACAGCCATAGCACCTCCTTCATGGCATGCATCACTGCAATGTACTTGCTCTGGGTGGTAGAGAGTGATAGTATCTCCTGCTTCTTTGATGCCCACAATACAGCCCCTCTGTCAATCAGGAACATGTAGCCAGATACAGCTTTCTGGTCCTCAGCCATACTACCATCTGCATCCATGTATCTTTCCAACAGCTTCTCAAGCCTTCCATACATGAGTCACAGATTCATTGTGCCAAGTAGATACCTGTAAATCCTATGAACAGTGTTCCAGTGGGCCATGCCTGGGTTGCTGCTAAAACAAGAGATGGTAAATACAGTGTACGAAATATCTGGTCGGGTGTCTAATGCAGTGTACATGAGCAATCCAATGGCCTTACAATATGGGATATGCTGCATGGCAGCATACTCCACACCAGTAGACAAGGACTGTGTGGTACTGAGCTTGATATGTGGCTCCATGGAGGTTGACATGGGCTTTAGTTTGTCAAATCCAAAACAACATGTGATGAACTCTAAATAAGAATGTTGTGAGAGTGCAATGGTATGATTGTTGCAGTTGCAAGTAATCTCAATACCCAATAACCAATGTAGCTCACCAAGGTCCATGATCTTGACATGCTCCTGGATCTGTGTCTTAAACTTGATGATGAGCATTAGGGTGGTGGTGGCTATTGTACAGTCATCAACATGTACAACAATGATGATTACTGACCCTTTTGTATGCTTGATGAACACTGCTTGATTGACTTTGCACTGCTTGAAACTTAGACACCTGATGAGTATCTTGACTAGCTTCTGGTACCAATGGTGGCTGCTCTGTTTGAGTCTGTATAGCATTTTGTGTAGATGGCAAACATGGCATGGGTGAGTAGAGTTGGCATATCTGGGCAGTTGTCACATGTAAATATGTTTGTTGTCCTGTAGCTCATTGTTTAGGTATGCTTTTTTTATGTTGATTTGGTGGAGCTTGAGGTTGAGGTGTGCGGCAAGAGCTAGCACTGTGTGTATGGATGTGAGCTTAGCAACTGGAGTGTATGTGTCGAAAAAGTTGACTCCTGGCACCTGCAAAAACCCTTGTGTAATGAGGTGCACTTTGTATTGTATGATGTTCCCAGCAGCATCCTTCTTTGCATGGAAGACCCATTTCAAACCTACAATGTTCACACTGGTGGACACATTGGTGAGCTCCCAGGTGCCAGCCTTCCTGAGTGTTGCAAGCTCTTCTTTGATTCTTTGCTCCCATTGCAGCCAGTCAGGGCAGTGCCTGGCTTTGGCAAATGAGCTGGGCTCAAGTGCTTCAGCATGGGTGATGGTTTCATTTAGCATGAGAACAAGTTCAACATCATCATTGTAGTCAGCTGCAATGAGGATCTGGTCAGCTGTGCCTTCACTTTTGAGGGTAGCAGGACTGGTGTCAGGTTCTGGTACATTAGCAACAGGGCTTGGGAGTTGTACTCTGCATGGTGGAGTTGGGTTGGCAGCCTTGCCATTGATAATGTCAAGAATGTGCTGACTTGGCTGATGGACACATTTCAGGCATGGCTGACTAATGGGGCTTGAAAAGGAAATGGATGGCATAGGATCAGGAATGGATGGTGTTGTGACAGGCAGAACATGGAGTGTCACCAGTACCTGTTGGGCTGTGGGTACATACATGTGCATGACATCACTTGGATATGTCACTTCTTCCTTCCCCTCAATGTCACACTGTGCTGGCCTCCAGTACACATTGTGCTCAATGGTGACAATCTGTTTGGTCAGCCAGTAAACCTGGGAAGCATTTTCCATTTGATCATCAATGCCCATCCATCTGATGGTGTTGACATGCCAGGTCAATTTGTCTGTGCACTCCTTCTGCACATAGACCTTGCTACCTCACTCACAGATGTGGTCCAGGTTTGGTTTCCAGCCAAAAGCAACTTCATGGGAGGTCAGGCCTTCCAAAACCTTGATAGGTGTTCGATTCTTCAACCATACAACATGCCTGGCCACTTCCCCCCACAGGAACTTAGGCAGTCTGCTTGCATGCAGTAATGCAGGAACATACTTGAGGATGGTCTGGTTGAGCCACTCAGCCATGCTGTTGTGCTGTGGGGTATCATGCACAGTGAACTGCTGCATGGTCCCCTGGTGCTGCAGGTAAGCAACAAATTCCTTGCCTTGGTACTCACTCCTGCAGTCTGAGTGCAACAGGCAAATCTTTGCTGCAAGTTGATGATTGAGCCAAGCTTCAAATTTATGGTATGATGCAAAGGTGTCACTTTTTTGGTGTAGCATGTACATGTAGGTGAGTCATGAGTGGTCATCTGTGAATGTAACATAGTAGCATTTGTCCTGCAGAGTTGCAATGGACACAGGACCCCAGACATCAGACCAAATGAGCACACCAACCTCCTTGGCATGCTCCCCCTTGTGCTCCTTGGTGATTGGCTTCCTAGTAGCCTTGCCATAGATGCAGGATTCTCAAAAATTGAAGTTACTCTTCAGGTCATCTAGTTTCAAACCACTGAGCAGTCCCTTCTCGACTAGCTGACAAGCAACAGACAGTGCGATGTGGCTGAATTTTCTGTGCAGCTCCATGACCATTACGGTATTGGTGGCAGCACTTGCCATTTGTGGTTGTGTATGACATGGTACAACCCCTTTGAGGTACATGGTATTCTCTCTATTGTCTTGCCATCTAATCTGTGGATGGTACAGAAGCCTTCAGTGAATGTCATTGAGAGCCCAAGCTCATCAAGACAGCTGATAGATACCAGGGTATATCCCACCTCTGGTGAGAACAAGACTTCAGTGAGTTGTAGTTGCAATACGTTATATCCATTTGGTACCTTGATAATCATGTCGCCAACACCAGTTGTGACAAATTTCTGGTAATTTGCAGCAATGAAGGATTTCTTTGGGATCTCTGTAAGGTTCTCAAAATGCTTGCAGTATGGGGTGATGTGGCAAGTTGTTCCAGAGTCAAAAAGCTTGATCTGAATTGAATTGTCATGACCATTAGTATGACCTTTGTTTGCCATCAGGACAATGTCTGCTGGTTCTTCAACAGGTACAGGGCAGTTGATGAACACTTCATTCTCAACTCTCATCACCTCTTGGGACTCCTTGAGGTCCCAGACATCTTCAAACACATCTTCATTGGTAACAGAGAACCAGTCATTGCTATCTCCTCCTTCATCATCCAACTCCATTTCCAATAGGCCAGGGATGGATTCATTGTTGCTCAGCTTGTCTGAAATTCCAAAGACTCCATCCTCTGAATCAGAGCCTCCTTTCATGATGTTTGCAACATCTGTGGTATGGTGGGTTGCACTTCAAGTTCCCCCAGTGGTTACCATTGCCCCAGTGGCCTCTTCCTTGTCTATGTAATCCATCTGATGATCCAGCGGCCATCACCTTGTCACAGTCATGATCCTTATCAGCATGTAGTGGGTGTTTCACTTTCTGATGATCTGCTTCTTCAGAAATTACTGAGATGAGCATGTTAGATTCCAGTGTTTTGCTTGTCATGAATAGTTGTGCAGCAGTGAGTTGACTCAAAGTGAAGTTGGCAAGATAATTAGGGAGGGATTTTATGATTGTTGAGCAGTAATCATTCTCATCAATATTGACACTGACTGCTGCTAATTCTTCATGTTTCATCCCTAGCCCATCCAGGAACTGACAGGTGTCACCACCCTTCAGGAGCTTTGAGTCCAGGAACTGCACACACAAATCAGTTTGTGCATATGTGCCTTTTTCTGTGTATTTCATCTCAATTGCCACCCACATGGCAGTCACATCTGCCAGCTTCTGGATCCACAGCACAGTCAAGTCCAGGATGCACTGAGTCAGTAGGTGTTTTGCCATGCATTCATCCTTCAACCAGTTATTATTTTCAGTGATCTGATCAGCAGTTAGTGGCTGGATAGCTGTTGCCTGATGATTAGGATTCACAGTTTTGCCATTGAAGTGGCCCCACAACTCCTTGATGTCAATGGTGACCTGGAAGTGGAAGTTGAAGATGGCCTAGTTGGTGCCTTTGACATTGAGCTTTGGAACATTGTTTGGAATGGTATCAGTGGTGATGGGGACAGTAGTGTACATGGTGACAAAGTATAGTGAGTCTTTGGTTAGTCTTTTGAGGAATCAGGGCTCATAATCTAATAAAAATGAGCACAAAGGGTGAGGCATGCAGCTATCGAGGGACAACAATACTCAGTTGCATGCAGTAGAATGGACTATATAATATTCACCTATTGAGGGACAACAATACTATGTACAGTCAGCTTGAGTAGGTAGTAAGTATGATGTGAAAGGCTCACCTCAGTTGTATGTGGTAGAATGGACTGAGATGCTCTATGTTGAAGAGTATGATTTATATATGATAATCACTATTGTATCTGGTGAAGTGAGTAGAGCACTATCAATGAGTTACATATGATGGTGTCAAAGTGTCAAGATACGAGATAAGGTGGAATAGCAACTTTGTATGATGTCGATACAATGGTGGATATATGGGTGATGTTGCACAGTGATCTATGCAGGCACTGGTTTGCTTGACTGTTGCTTGACCAAGCTGGTTCTGCTTGTGTGTGTGTGTGCACTTGCTTATTTCAACACAATGGACTAGATTAGGTATTTACCTATCAAGAGACAGCTAACTACATATGGTCAGCTTGAGTAGATAACAACTATAGTATGAGAAAAGCTCACCTCAGTCACATGTGGTACAATGGACTGAGGCCTTCTAGCATGAATGGTATGAACTATATATGAAAAACTACTACTGTGCCCAACAAGGGGTAAAGGATCACAAGTAAGGGCAATCACAGATGAATGGAAAGTCCATATGATGGTAGGTATGTGGGCAATGTGGCATGTTGGACTCTGCATGCACTGGTCATTGACAGTGTGAGTCATGATCATGGCTGTGCATGCACTTGCCAATTCTGACAAAATATATCTTAGAATACTCCAAGCAGCAATAGATCAAGCAATTGGTAGTGATGATACTGATTCTCACTTTGAATCTTCAAATGTTGGCTTGTTCTCTGATGTGGACATGACATCCTCCTCTTCCCATTCCTTCTCCATGTCAACTGATACCTCTCCTGAATCTAGATCTGATCAAAACTCTGAATTTGATTCAGAGGATGACTTCTCCACTGATTCCAATGAATTACCAGATAGTGGCCTTACAGACTTAGCCCCCCTTATGGACTTTTATGGGCTTACTACTATACTTCAAGATGAAATAGAGAAAGCTTGTGTTCTCAACCAACTTCCCCCTCCTGCATGTAATTCCAAAATTCAGCTTTTTGATGAGTGGAAGCTTAATCATTCCCATCTCTTCCAACACAAATTATGTGTATCCCTTCAAGTTTTTACAGAGATTCTAGACAAGATCCAAAACCATGGAGCCTTTGGAAGTAATTCAAATTCCCCCCAACTTCCAGTTTCTATACAACTTGCCATTTTTTTAAATGCTGCAGGACATTATGGGAATGCTGCTACTTCACAGGATCTTACAGAGTGGGCTGGTGTTTCTGTTGGCATAGTCCATAACTGCTATAAATGGGTTATGACAGCAATTCTATCCATTCATGGAGATTTTATTCACTTTGATCTCACCAATCCATGAGACCAGGAGGACAAAAGGAAAGCCCAGGCATATGTTGAGGATAAAACATGTCCTGAATAGAAAGGAGGGTTCTTGTCTGTGGATTGTACACCTTTCAATCTCTTTCAGAAGCCTGGCTGGTATGGAGAGGGATTTTATGATCAAAACTCAAACTACTCTGTTTCCAATCAGGTATTTCTTTTAAAATCTTGTATTTAATAAATTAGCATTTTTTTTAGTTGGTCATATTTCCACATAATCTGCATATAGTGGACTATGTCATTGCAGTCCCTGGAAGTCTACATGACTCTAGTGCTTTTCAACTTACAGAAATTGTCAAAACACCTGGCAGATTTCTTCAGCCTAATGAATGGCTTTTGGCTGACACTGCCTATGGTTGTCATACCTGGTGTATTGTTCCTTTCAAGAAGCCTTCAGGAGGTAATTTGACCAGGGATCAGAAAAAATTCAACTATCATCTATCAAAGGTTAGTGTTTCATATAATCAAAACTAGTTTATAACTATATCTTTTATAGATTTGAGTTTGGTCAGAGCATTTGTATGGCTCAATCAAGGATAGATTTCAGTCATTGTGGAAGATTTGAGTCCAAATCCAATCTCAACAGTGATGGGCCTATGTTAAGTCCTGGATTTCCACTTGCCTGGTCCTTCATAATATGATCATTGAAATTGAGGAAGATCTAGGGCTAGCTCAGTCTGCATTTACATACTCAGCTAGATATGGATATGGAGAGAGGGGG
>JBBPKJ010001213.1:0-12176 GCA_038089195.1 Brasilioporus rufonigricans | reverse complement strand
GATGATGGTTGAAAATCAAGAGGTGTGGGAATATTTTGAAACTCAGACATACTTGTTGTATATGTACCTTTATTTGTATGACCAAATATAATCCAATATCATGTGATTTCCTCAAGATTTTATGTCTTAAATCAAAAGTGAAAAAACTATTGCAATGGTGTTGTCATATTGAAACAGCCATATCTCAGCCAGCCCTGAACCAAATCACATGATCCATGGATCCACTTATAGCCATTGGCAAGTACTAACTTTCATCTTACCAAACATAAGTGAAATTCCCACATATGCTAGCAGGACACTATATACTTTGCATTTGAGATAAACATTGCAATGGTTTTTGGAGTCACTATATGAGTTGTGTGTGCAGGATAGCAAAGGACATGGATATTGTGTTCACAAGCATAATCTAGGAAGTCTTTGGTGTAGTGGAAATTGTGTCCATTAACAAGCAGAAGTCTGGATTGTCCATCTGCTTTATTACAAGTTTTTTGATCCACAGTGCCCAAATAGTACCATCTGTCCAGCCCTTGTTGGAATGGGCAATACTAACAAAGGTAAGTTGACCCTATGACATTTCCTTGAAACAGTGTGATACTTACAATGCATACAGGATATTGCCTTGATGCCAATTTGTCAAGAATGATTGGCCCTTGTAGATACATGTTGATAGTATTGTATTTCCATCAGCACAGATTGTAATCATCACGGTAATTGTTTCCTTATTTTCATCATGTTGCTGGTATTGCATCTTTCGTCCTGCAGGTCCAATGGCACATTGCTTGTTTTTGTTTCCAACCCCAGGTTGAATACCAATCTCATCAGCAGCCCAAAGACAATCTTGCTTGATGTATTTTTCATCCATTGTCTGCTTGAGTAGGTTACACCTGTTGTGAGGTTGGAATTGCTCGGCAGAGGTCTAAGCTAGGAACTAAGAGAACCTCAGTAGATGTCAAGCTACTAATATTAAAGGCACTACCTAAGAGAACTAGGGTAGGTTAGTATAGTAGTAAATGCCTATGAAAATAGGGCTTACCCTCAGTAGATGTCAAGCTACTGAGGAAATAAACAAGAGACTACTCCGAAAAGTGTACGCTCTAAGCTTATGTAACATTACCATAAATGGAAGTCTAATGCGCGCTGGCCAAATTTACAACAAATGCATACCAGAAAAAATTGGGAAAAATGCTCAGTAGATGGAGTTGTTAGTATTGTGAGGTTGGAATTGCTTGGCAGAGATCTAAACTAGGAACTATGAGAACCTCAGTAGATGTCAAGCTACTGATATTAAAGGCACTACCTAAGAGAACTATGGTAGGTTAGTACAGTAGTAAATGCCTATGAAAATAGGGCTTACCCTTGGTAGATGTCAAGCTACTGAGGAAATAAACCAGAGACTACTCCGAAAAGTGTACGCTCTAAGCTTATGTAACATTACCATAAATGGAAGTCTAATGTGCCCTGGTCAAGTTTACAACACACTCCCTTGAACTGTGTGGGTTAGTTCATGGTAGGAAAGGAATGGTGGGAAATCAAGAAAGAAAAGAGTGCAACAAATGAATGTACTCAATGATTTCCAAAGGAATGTACTTTGTATGTGTGATGTGGATGCATCTGTGAAGGAAGAGAATGTCAGTTTGTAGCATCCATACCACAGCGCTTGAGTGGTTGCCTGATATGGTAAGTCACAGCTTGGCTACTGAGCTGGGCTGCTGTAATGTGTTTGATTGACTTTGATTGCATCTGGTATTGCATTGCACATATATCAGTATGTGATATTGCCCTGACAGTTTCTATAGTCCATGTACACCATGTTTATTGCATTTGATTTGCCTGATATGGCCTTGATGTGGTTTGATGGCTGGGTGAGTCCAGCTGCTGCTACTGACCTTTGTAGGTCATGATTTCATCCATCCTTGGTGGTGTGGTGGATCCAGATGCTCTGGAGGTCATAGAGGGTGTCTGGAAAGTGGTGTGGGCAGTCTAGGTATATCATGAACCTTCTGTGTTTGCTTTGTATACTGGCTTGTTTGGTTGTCAGCTAGCATCTATGTAATCACAACCTTGATGAGGAGATTGGGATGTTTCTGCTTACCATGCTGGCAGTAGTTGTGGATGTCCTTCTTGGATTTGACTATGAGCCAAGCCATGAAAAGACTCACTGAAAACAAGTTCAGATCAAAAAATGTCAATCTGAAATGGTGGCAAATAACATGCACATCACTTACTTTGTGCCACAACATCAGGAGTACTTCAGATCTGGGTATCCCTCTGAACCCCTCCTTGCTAAAGCAGCTGTGCAGCAGGCACACTGATTCCAGCTGCAGGCTGAAAAGGATGAAAACGATTTCATGGAGGATATTCTAGGACAAATCAATTACATTGGCTATAGCTGGATAGATCTTGGACAGCATGGTGAGCTTGTCATGCACTTGCTCTTTATGTGAGCATATATGGATGGCATGCTGTTGGAGTCTCCAAGTCCAATGTGATTTTTAGCAGAGGATGTAAACTTATCACATTCATCCAGCATCTCTTCTGCTTGGAGCCAGCCAATAAGATCTTAGATGCCAAACCTGATAATCTGATACTTGACACCACCCTTCATTGTAATGTTGAAGGGCTCTTCTGTGCCCAAGACAATACTTCTTGGCCTCTAGGAGGTACTCATGAAGAGACTCAACGTCTAGAGAACAAGAGTGCAAGTGGAGATCACACCAAGTGAGCACAGTAGGGTGTAGAATAACGCAGAACTAGCTAAAGAGTACAAGTGGATGTCTAGTGAGTTCTTATATTATAATTAAAGAGGAGAATGAATGCTAAATAAACAGAAACAAAGGAGGACCTGCCACCACACAGACCAGACATGACAAAGAGGATTAGCTAAGCATGAAGACTGGAATTGAACCAGCAAGAGAAGGGACTTAGCTATAGTGAGAAGATGTCATATACCAGGTTCACTGAGTCAAACTCCAGTCCTCTGGACATTACTCCAGACTATCTTATTCACCTCTGGACTATTCTTACTTGCTAAGTCTTGTCTTCTTTCCTCTGGACCAATTCCACTCTTCTGTACTTACATCTAGAATATGTTTCATCTTGACATCTCAGTTCCTATGTCACTCAGACATCTCCATTTCTATGTCATTCTGACATCTCTTCATTCTTGTTTTATCTTGACACTTTGTCACTCCTGTTTCATCTCCATACCTTTGCATATTATATGTCTACCCAATCTTGTTTCCATCTTAGTAATCTGCCTCTGACTTACTATATAATCTCCATACTTCTGTCCTATATTCCTCAGTCTGAATATCAACAGAACTTGATGTTCTCTACCCTTGTTTGTTTCTGCTTTGCTCCACCTGACTGAACTTGACCCTCCTTGTCTTGTTTGTCATCTCTCTGACTTGAGTTCTTAGTAACTCTCATCTGACCTCTGAACCTCCAACCTTCTGAAATTGGGACACCAGACCTATGCAAGGCACACCACATAAGGTGAAGCCAAGTCCTGGACCAACCAAATACAACAACTCCGGTGTTCCAGAATTACACTTGGAGCATGTTGCCTGGGCTTAACAGTATATTCAGACTCCACTTGTGTAGAGTCATCATGGCAACTAGAGTCACTCACTCTCATTCTCATGCATTCACTGATGCACATGATACCCTCTGTACTTTTAGCAGTAGCCACAGAGGCCCAGACATCATCAACCAATTTCAGAGTTTCTTTGCTAGACATACTCCAGGCTCAGCCTCTCAGGCCCCTGCCCCACCACAATCTCTGACCCCAGGAGCTTGCATTGAGGAAGTTCCTGATGGCACCAAGGTTCCTCTTCCAAGCTCACCATCACTCCATACTCCCATAGATCACATGTTTCACTCTGACTCTCTGGATGACCCCCCAAGTGACCCTGGAGATGACCCATCTGATGGTGACATTCCTGATGATGAGTTTAATCCCTCCTCAGATGAAGAGCAAGTTCCATGCAGCACGTTTGGCAACTTAGCTAGCACTATTCAAAGCTTAGCTTGCTCTGCTCATTGCAAACCTGAGCACATGCAATGGACCAAAGTCTGGGAATTGGACCAGTTTGATGGAACTGATCCCTGCAAACTCTGGGTTTTCCTAGTCCAATGTGAACTCAACTTCCAGGACTGCCCCAAAGCTTTCACTACTGACTGTGCTAAAGTTACCTTTGCCCAGTCTTACCTTAAGGGTATGGCATTGGAATGGTTTGAACCAGACCTCCTCCAGATGGAAGATCTGGCACTTTGCCTGATCTGGATGGACAACTACAAAGGGTTTGTCCTGGAGCTACAGTCCAATTTTGGACCACATGACCCTGTTGGAGATGCAAAGCATCAGCTTGACAACTTGATTATAAAGGACAGTCAAAAAATCAATAAGTATGTCATTGAGTTTAATAGGATCACATTCCAAGTCCAGAGTTATGGAAAAGGTGCCCTCCAGCATCATTTCTATAATGGACTTCCAGACTGTATCAAGGATGAGATTTTGTGCATTGGGAAACCTCCTACCCTTGCTGAACTCCACAGAGGTTAGTTGTCAGGCGAAATCCTCTAACAATAATGCCTCCAAGACTTCTGACAAAACCTCCACTCCTTCTGGCAACTCTGCTGGCACCTCCAGCTCCAAGGAGTCAAAGGGTAAGTCTAATAACAATAACTCTAAATCATCCAACTCCAGCAATTCTGCCAAAACGTCCACTACATTGAAGTTGGACTTGTCTTCCAAGCTCAGCAAGGATGGCAAGCTTACTCCAGAGGAATGTAAGTGGCATTTCAACAACAAACTTTGCATAATCTGCACTGGAGATGACCATATGGCCAACAACTGTCTGAAGGCCACTAAGAATGCAACCAAGGGATGTATGGCTAAGATAATAACTCCAGAAGTTAAACTGGAGGCCTCCACTCCAGAGGCGAAAAATAAGCAGCAGCCTCCATGACTCTGCATGAACTGGAGGCTGCATTGACTCCTTTCGTGCACCAAAGGAGATTTGACTAAACACATCCACTCTTTTAGACCCATGATCCTTTATGCCCTCTGTTTCCCTCCTGTTCCACAAAATCCTGCCTTTTCCAGCTCTTCTAGATTCTGGATCCTCTGATTGCTTCATAGGTTCCACCTTTGTGAGCCAACAGGGTCTTTCGATCTACTCTGTTCCTCCACTCCAACTTTGACTCTTCGATGGTACCTTCAATTCTACTATTTCCCAGGCCATTGACCTCTCCATCCATTTCAAAACCGGTGACACCACTCTGACAATATTTTATGTCACTCTGCTGGATGGATCCTGTCTCCTTGTCTTGGGACACAACTGGCTAACCTGCTACAATCCATTGATTGACTGGGCTTCTAGCAGTATCTTGTTCTGGACATCAGAACAGTCCATGCCAGCCCTGAGCTTGCCTCCACAGCCTCTGGCCTCCCTGCCTCCGGCTGACTCCATCCCCTCTGGTCTACCATGTTTTTCTGATCACAAGGCCCTCCTATAGTGCTCATTAGTGCTCTGGCCTTTACACTTGCTTGCCATCTTGAAGGCTCTGTACAATTTAGCTTGTGCATTTGCCCTCTAGAAAGTGAACTTCGTTCTGCTGCCACTTCCCCTCCTGATCCAGTTGACCTCTCTGGTGTTCCCCCAGAACACCACGATTTTGCAGATATTTTTAGCAAAAGCAAGGCATCAACCCTTACTCCACATCACAATTTTGACCTTAAAATCAACTTGGAGAAAGGTACTTCACCTCCCATAGGCACCACTTACTCCCTTTTGTCCTCCAAGATTGAGTCTCTCCAGACTTTCCTTGATGAACACCTAGCCATGGGATTCATCTGTCCATCATCCTCCACTCATGCAGCCCCCATTCTTTTTGTCCATAAGAAAGACGGTTCACTCTGCCTCTGTGTAGACTACTGGGGACTCAACAGGATCACAAAGAAAGACCACTACCCCCTTCCCCGTATATCTGACCTCCTTGATGCTCTGAGCTGTGCCAAAATCTATACCAGACTCAACCTCTGCCATGCATACCACCTGGTCTGCATCACTGATGGTGATGAATGGAAAACCTCCTTCCAGACATGCTATGATTCATACAAGTGGCTTGTTATGCCATTTGGACTGATCAACGCACCTGCAGCTTTTCAGCAGTTTGTCAACTCTATCTTTGCTGATCTCCTTGACATCTTTGTGATCGTCTATTTGAATGATATCCTAATCTTCTCTGCTGACAAGGCATCTCATAAGGAGCATGTTCGTGAAGTCCTCTGATGACTCCAGAAACACAGCCTTTATGCTAAACCTGAAAAATGCGAATTCAATACTGTCTCCACAGAGTACCTTGGATATTGACTTTCACCCTCTGGGCTCACCATGTCCAATGACAAGGTTAAGGCTATTCTTGATTGGCTGGAGCCTTAGAAAGTCCAAGATATCCAATCCTTCCTCAGTTTCACTAACTTCTACTGCTATTTCATCCACAACTATTCCAGTCTCATAATCCTGCTCACCTGTCTTACCCATAAAGGTATTCCCTGGAACTTCAATGACTCCTGCCATTCTGCTTTCCATCACCTAAAAGAGGCTTTTACCTCCACTCTGATCCTCACTTATTGGATTCCTGACACTCTGCCAATCATTGAGACTGATGCCTCTGATTATGCAATCACTGGTATTCTTTTCCTCTGATCTCTGGATGAGGAAGTCTGGCCTGTAGCCTTCTATTCTTGCACTCTCATAGCTCTGGAACTCAATTATGACACCCATGACAAGGAATTGCTAGCCATTCACAAGTCCTTTTGGTCTTGGTGGCATTACCTTGAAGGTTCTGGTATGCCTATTGACATTGTGACTGACCACAAGAACCTGGAATATTTCTCCACTACTAAACTCCTGACCCACCATCAAGCCTGGTGGTTGGAGTTCCTTACCCAGTTCAATATGGTTGTTTGTTTCCACCCTGGATGTTTAGGTGCCAAACCCAATGCCCTAACCAGATGATGGGACATCTATTCCAAAGAGGAGGATAGGGCCTATGCCCATATCAATCTGCATAATTTCTGATCCATATTCACTCAGGAGCAGCTAATTGCATCCCTCTGGGCTACCTACCTCACATCTCTGGTACTCTGCACTGCCTCCCTGTTTGATCTCGAATCCCTCCATAACAATATTCTCTCTGCTCTCCACTCCAACTCCATTGCTTCCATTCATTTGTCCACCTCTGAACCTCCTGACTCTTGCTGGAACATTCACCCTGAAGGCTTCTTACATCTAGATGATCATATTTATGTCCCTGATGCTAACAATCTCTGCCTCTGGGTCCTCTGGTACAAGCATGACCACCCACTCTCTGGACATTTTGGACAAAACTGGACTTTAGAGCTTATTTGACGGGAATACACCTGGCCTGGCATTCATACCTTTGTCAAAGAGTATGTCTCCTCTTGTACAGCTTGTGCCCACACCAAGGTCCCTCATCACAAACCTTATGGACTTCTGAAACAACTCCCCATTCCTGCTAAGCCCTGGAACTCAATCTCCATGGACTTCATAGAGCAACTTCCTGCTTCCTCTGGACACACTGCTGTCCTAGTCATTGTTGATCATCTGTCCAAGCAATGCATCTGTATTCCAATGGATGACAAGGTAATATCTCTGGAGTTAGCCAAGCTCTTCCTATTCCATGTCTTCTCCAAGCATGGAGTTCCATCCCACATTACCTCTGACCGTGGTTCAGAGTTCATCTCCCATTTCTTCCAATCTCTTGGAAAAGCACTTGACATCTGACTCCACTTCACCTCCAGTTATCACCCTGAAGGCAATGGTCAAACTGAGTGTATGAACCAGACCTTGGAACAGTACCTCCAGATCTATTGTAACTACCAGCAAGACAACTGGTTTGAACTCCTTCCGCTTGCAGAGTTCACATACAACAATGCTCTGAATGCTACCACTGGTCTCTCCCAATTCTTTGCCAATAAAGGATACCACTCCAATCTCACCATTCATCCTGAATGCGATCTCACTTCTGCCTGAGCCCATGAATACTCTGTAGACCTTGATTCCCTCCACCAATTCCTCCATGAAGAGATAGCCATAGCCCAGAAACAATATCAAGAACCAGCAGATGCTAAATGAACTCTGGCACCGGACTTGCAGGTCAGTGACCAAGTATTCATTAAAGCCAAGTACTTCTGCTCTACTCAACCCTCTAAGAAACTCTTTGAGAAAAACCTTGGTCCATATTCTATTATTGCTCAGGCAGGCTCACTCTTCTTTACCCTCCATCTCCCCAAAAACATGAAATCCATTCACCCTGTCTTCCATGTCTCTCAGTTAGAACCAGCTGTCCCCAACATAATTCCAAATCATATTCAGTCACCTCCGCCTCCAGTCAAAGTCAATGGAGAACTGGAGTATGAGATCTCCGAAATCCTTGACTCCAAGATAGATTGGAGATGCCAGAATTGCAAGTTGTTATACTTGGTACAATGGTCTGGTTATAAGGGTACTGATGAAGAAATTTCATGGCTTCTAGCCACTAAACTTAGTCACACCTCCAAACTTGTTGAAGAATTTCATCTCTGGTATCTGGACAAGCCAAGACTTCACTCTGCTTGATCTGAGAATCAACTTGTTCACACAAATTCCTATTTACAGTGGCGATGATTTTCTATCTACACTTCCACATTGTCATTGTCCTTGACCTTTGCTTCTCTGGTCTCCTCTGTCCCCTCCAACCCCTTCACCTGCTGCTCCACCAGCAGCCTCAGTGCCTCTGCCAAACCCCTCTGAGCATTCTCCATCACCTCCTTCCCCAACTCTGTCACCTCCTCTGCTGCTTCCACCACCTCCATTTCCTCCACCTTGTCCATGTTGTCCAACTTCTCCACGTCCAATCCCTCCTCTCTGTAGATCTCCTTGGCCTTGAGCTGGACCAGGCTGCCCAGCATGTTGTTCTGGCATCTGAAGCCAGTCTGGATCACACTCTGGAGTAGCTCAATCACTGCCACTACCTGGCACACCCACTTTGTCAGCTCACCAACCCCTCAGACCAGTGCTTCCTCTGTGCTCACTCAACCCTCTGAGCTGCCTGCTTCCTCCATCCATGTCCATTTCTTCAACTTCTTCAACTTCTTCTCTTCTGCTTCTTCCTCCATTTCCTCCATTTCCTTTGCCTCCCACTTCTAAACCCTCCGCTCTGGCTTTTTCTCCCCAGGCTGATTGCACCACACCTTCACCTCCTTGCACACCACACATGTGGTGAACCTACCAGTCCCAGCCTTGCATGCCAGACCAGATTTGGTGCACCTCTCACACCTATCCTTCCTGGCCTTTCCCTTCCTCTTACCAGAACTTGGCCCTGCCTCTGCCTCTGCCTGCTCCCTCCAGATCTGCTCTGCCTAAGACTTTTCATTAGTCTGCTACCTCCATTGACTCCAGTGCAACTTATCCTCTTCTTGGCCACCTTCTTGGCCTTTGCTCACACTCTCATGGCCTCTTCCTCTGCTACCTGTCACTCCTCCTCCACTCGCCTCTGTTCCTCCTTTTCCTTCTTTGCCTTCATGCACCTCCTCTACACATTGGACTTCATGTTCTAAATGGCCTTGTTGTTGTCCAGGTCCTCTGCGAGGCATTCATCAGACCAGTTTTTGATGTCAGCAATGTCAGACATGGTGATGGATACTAATGAGGATGCACTCCGAGCACCCAGACTATTTATGTAGTAATTCCGAACTCTGTTTTTCAACTCTGATGCCAATCAACAAAGTTACGTGCTAATGGCCTTCAGGGGTTCAGGCCTAAGAGGGGGATACTGTCATATACCAGGTTCACCGAGTCAAATTCCAGTCCTCTGGACATTACTCCAGACTATCTTATTCACCTCCGGACTATTCTTACTTGCTAAGTCTTGTCTTCTTTCCTCTGGACCAATTCTGCTCTTCTGTACTTACATCTGGAATATATTTCATCTTGACATCTCAGTTCCTATGTCACTTAGACATCTCCATTCCTATGTCATTCTGACATCTCTTCATTCTTGTTTTATCTTGACACTTTGTCACTCCTGTTTCACCTCCATACCTTTGCACATTATATGTCTACCCAATCTTGTTTCCATCTTAGTAATCTGCCTCTGACTTACTATATAATCTCTGTACTTCTGTCCTATATTCCTTAGTCTGAATATCAACAGAACTTGATGTTCTTCACCTCTGTCCGTTTCCACTCTGCTCTGCCCAACTGAACTTGATCCTCCTCATCTTGTTTGTTGTCTCTCTGACTTGAGTTCTTAGTAACTCTCCTCTGACCTCTGACCCTCTGACCCTCTGAAATCAGGACACCAGACCTACACAAGGTGCACCACATAAGGTGAAGCCAAGTCCCAGACCAACCAAATACAACAACTCCAGCATTCTAGAGTTACACTTGGAGCACATCGCCTGAGTTTAACATGCAGCAATCATCATTAAGGTGTCCAAGGGAATTGCAAAGTCCATATCATCTGTGGGGGCAGTAACAATCTTCATGGCCCCACCGAAGGCATGCCTCGCATTGTTTGCAGATACAGGAGTAGGGGAGATATCCAGGGGTGGGGCAGTGACAATAGGGGCAAGAGTAGGCCATGTAGTCATGCTTCCAGTGGCCAGGTCATCCACATTGAAAGCAGTCTCCTCTAGGTCATTCAGGAGAGGCTGGGGAGAAGCAGATAGACGGAAGAGTAGGAAATGGAGAGGAGATGATGAGTCCATGCTGTGTACACCAGTAGATCTCTTGAAATAATGGGTCTTCCTCAGAAGGGACATTGAGGAGAATAAGAGTGGTTTGGTCTTCTTCATTGAGAGGGGGTAAGTGGAGACAATTGGCAAGAGGGAGTGTAGGCTTGGAGATGACAGGTAAGGGAGATGGGGAAGGGGAGCATGGTGGAAGGACATGGGTAGAGGGCAGGTCTTGTCCAAGGAAATGAGCATGTTCTCCAAGGGTCAGGGTGAGAAAGATTGGGGAAACCAAATGAAAAAGGAAGATCAGGAGTAACTGGAAGACATATTGTCCAAAACCTAGTTAGAATAAAAGGTCTAATGTGGTGGTAGGGGAAGAAGAGAGCCCCAAGGTCAAGGAATTTGCATAATGAGGGGGTAAAATTTCTGGGTGAAGGTTAGAATGATGATTAAGAAGTCCTTGAGTATGATGATAAAGTTGAACAGCAAAAGGATAGGGACATTACAAGAATAAGTAGGTAATTGTTCCAATTCATATATGGTGGGGGCATTGTCAAGAATAGTGGCAAAAAGAGCTTTGTGATGGATGTGGGGGAGGCAATCTGGGTGAACCTGGTGGAGGGCAGCAATTGGGAGGGACTGGGACATCTCAAGTGATGATGAGGTGGTGGCAGTGAGGGGGGTGATGGTGGGTAGCAAGGAGAGTAGAGGAGATGAAGAGGAGAGCTGTGCAGATGTCATATACCAAACTCCACTGAGTCAAACTCTGGTCCTCTAGACTTAACTCCAGACTACCTTACTTAACTCTGGACTATCTTTACTTGTTAAGTCTTGTCTTCCTTACTCTGGACCACCTCTGGACTTCCATTTCTTACTTCTTTGAAAATGTTTCATCTTGAGATCTCAGTTTCCTTGTCTTCTGACATCTCCATTCTCCTATCATTCTGACATCTCCATTCCAAGTGTCACTCTGACATCTTTCCATTCTTGTTTTACCTTGACACTTTGTCACTCCTGTTTCACCTCCATACCTTTGCACATTGTATGTCTACCCGATCTCATTTCCACCTTAGTAATCTGCCTTTGATCTTAGTATATATAGTGACTCCAAAAACCATTGCAATGTTTATCTCAAATGCAAAGTATACAGTGTCCTGCTGACATATGTGGGAATTTCGCTTAGGCTTGGTGAGACTAAAGTTAGTACTTGCCAATGGCTATAAGTGGGTCTATGGATCATGTGATTAGGTTCAGGGCTGGCTGAGATATGACCATTTCAATATGACAACACCATTGCAATGGTTTTTTCACTTTTGATTTGAGACATAAAATCTTGAGAAAATCACATGATATTGGGTTATATTTGGTCATACAAATAAAGGTACATATACAACAAGTATGTCTGAGTTTGAAAATACTCCCACACTTC
>JBBPKJ010001212.1:0-12186 GCA_038089195.1 Brasilioporus rufonigricans | reverse complement strand
GGCACAAACCAGTGAATGGAAATGCCTATCTTGAATAGACTTGACATCAATGTGGAGTGTAGCCAATGTATATCAGTAGTCTAACTAACTAATTTCACTATTGTTGTATCACAACCAAATAACATACTGTCCATGAAACTTGAATTGTTTGTGCCAGAGGCACAAACCAGTGGATGAAAATGCCTATCTTGAATAGACTTGACATCAATGTGGAGTATAGCCAATGTATATCAGTAGTCTAACTAACTAATTTCACTACAGCTGTATGACAATCTAATAACATACTGTCCATGAAAGTTGGATTGTTTGTGCCCAAGGCACAAACCAGTGGATGGAAATGCCTATCTTGAATAGACTTGACATCAATGTGGAGTGTAGGCAATGTATATCAGTAGTCTAACAAACTAATTTACTACCATTGTATGACAACCTAATCAGACATTATTTTTTGTTGATACAAACAAAGTCATATATGTCTGAGTTTAAAACAGTTCCCACACTCTGACTTTCAATTACCACCATTGTCAAATCTGTTTCTTTCACTCAACACTAAGTAATCCTAAAATCGTATTGTTTGTACCAAAGACACAAATCAGCAGGTGAAAACACCTAGTCTTAAAATATGAACAGACTAGGTGTGATGCCTGTGACAAAAGATGACTAAGTGTATGACCATCCCAGCCATGAGTGGACTAGGTGTGATAGGATTGCCAATAGTCAATGCGAAATTTGCTAACTTTGCTCCTTTTGCTATTTTCAGCTTTCCTGCTCTTTTCAGCTATTTTTACTTATTTCGCTTATTTTAATGTTTCTGTTTAGTTTTCCCTTTGCCATGTGGCTTGGCAGTTTTGTTTATGGCACACAGTGACACACCTTAGCCTGTTAATAGGGACCCTTAGCCTTTTCCTTGGTAGTATCTCTGTTTTTTAAGCTGCAAAAAGACTCAAATAAATTTGTAAAAATCACTAAATTAATACACTATTTGTAATAAAAAATGCACCACATGCCCAAAATTGATGTGACCCATGCCTACTACTTTCCCACAATTGTAGTTACACTTTCAGTATTCAAAAATGTGTCACATGCCCAGAAATAGTATAATCTATGCCTACAAAAATGCGCCACATGTTCAGAAATGGCATGATCCATGCCTACTGCTTTCCCACAATTGTGGCTACACTGTTGGTAATAAAAAATGCGCCACATGTCCACAAATGGCATGATCCCATGCCTACTGCTTTCCCACAATTGTGGCTGCACTCTTGGTAATCAAAAATGCGCCACATTTGCTATGCCACAACATGCCTAGAAATGGTGTCATTCATGTCTACTATCTTTCCATAATTCTTACCATACTTTTGGTAATCAAAAATGCACCACATTTGCTACTTAGGTTTCAACCAATAAATTCATAAAAATAACCAAAAATTTAGTAATGGCTGGAAATACAGGTCTAACTATTCTTGCAAGCTAATTGTATATACAACATACACAGAATGGTATTATCCATGGCCACTACTTTTTCACAATTCTTACTACACTTTTCCTAATTGAAAATGCACCACATGCCCAAAAATGGTGTGATTCATGGCTACTATTTTCCCATACTTCTTCTACATTCTTGGTAATCAAAAATATACCACATATCCAAAAATGGTGGAATTCATGGCTACTACTTTCCCACACTCCTTGCTATACTCTTGGTAATCAAAAATGTGCCACATGCTCAAAAATGGTGTGATCCAAGCCTACTATGCCTGAGATCCAGTGTATCTTTGGATTTTGGGCATGTAACCAGGGCATCCCTAAGATTACTTGGGATCTTCCACAGCCAATGACCATAAGATTGATGGTTTCTTGATGGTCAGGGAAGGCAAGTGGAATGGTAACCTTTGTCTTGATGAGACCTTGTTGGTTCTCAGTCCCATCCATGTTATAGGCTTTGATGTTCTTGGGTAATGGATGTGTTGGTAGAGAGGGACAAGAGACAAGGGACTGGCCAATAAACTTTCCTGTTGCTCTGCAGTCAATGAGGGCAGAGGTGTTAATGGTTTTTGCTCCATGAAAGATGGACAAACAACTTATATTGTTCTTTCCAAAGGTTCTGCTAGAAGTACAGGAGTTAAATGATAAGGAAGGGAAGACATTGAGACATCCTTCCTTTTCAAAAATCCTTGTTGACAAGGATGGTGGTAGATCTAACCTCCTCTGGTTCTTTCCCACCTTCTTCTTCATAACAGGCTCAAAGGACTTGGATGATCTCTTTGGAGTCTTTACCAATATCCATGGCATTGGGGTCACAAGTATGGGGAGACAAGATGTTCCAGAGTTGTCCATCTCCACTATAGTAGTTATTGATCATATCCAGATGCTTCTGGAATTTCTTAGCATCATCTTTCCATCCTTAGTATGTAGTGGGGATGGTTGATTGTGATATAATCAGCTGGCATAGGGGGAAAAAGACCATTATAAAACTTTTGGCAAATATCTTTGTCTTTATCAAGATCAGAGGCAGCTGCAACCTTCTTTTTCTTGTGGGGGTTCCAGGGGACAACCTAGCATAATGTGTTGAGTTTGCATCAGACTTCCCCTTTGAGGTTGTAGGGGGTGAACTTAGAAATGAAATCTTCTTTGACCTTATCAAAGGTCTTGTCTTTGGCATTGACCTTGGTGTCTAGCATCTCATTGTACCATCCATCAGTGAACAGTACTCCTTTTCCAGTTTCCATCTTGTTCAGGAGAGTATAAATTTTGGGCAAGTTGCTGGTAAAGATGTTGGAAATTGGAGTTCAGAATTACTGGATAAATAGTCGAGGTGCTTGAAGTGCATCTTTATTAGAACTCACCATCATGTCTAACCTTGCTAACATCAAAAACTGGGCCAACAACCATCTCATTGAGAACCTGGACAATGATGAAGCCATCTGGAATGCCAAGTTGGATGAATGGAGAAGGCATGTGAAGGCAAAGAAGGAGGAGGAGAAGTGAAGGTAGGTGAAAGAGGAGCAAAAGAGGGCAGAGGAAGAGGCCATGAGAGCACAAGCAAAGGCCAAGAAGGCAGCCAAAAAGAGGGCAAGTTGCACCAGAGTTATTGGAGGTAGCAGACTAATGAAACATCACAGGCAGAGCAGATCCAAAGGGAACAGGCAGAGGCAGGGCCAAGTTCTGGCAAAGGAAAGGGCAAGGAGAAGGCATAGGGGGACAGGTGTGAGTGGTGCATTTGGAACAAGCTGGTGTATGAGGCTGGGGGTGGTAAGTTGACTGCATGTGTGGCATGCAAGGGGGCAAAGGCCAGGTGTGAGTGGGCTAGGGAGGAGAAGCTGGAACAGAGGACATGGAAGCAGAAGGCAGAGGAGGTGGAGGAGACAGAGGAAAAGGTGGAGGAAAAGAAGAAGAAGAAATTGAAGAAGTGAGTGTGGACAGAGGAGGAGGTAGGACCCTTGGAGGGGTGAGCAGGTGTGGAGGAAGTGCTGGTGAGTGCACTTAGTGAGCTAATGGATCAGGTGCACCAATTGGTGGGCACAGTGCATCTGGTCTGGAATGTGGTGATAGCCATGTTCAAGAGCCAATATGAGATTCTGGCCAGCCTGGTCCAACTTCAGGCTAAGGAGGTATACAGAGAGGAGGGGTTGGAGGTGGAGGAGTTTGATGATGTGGATGAAGCAGAGGAAATGGAGGTGATGAAAGCAGGCTAGCTAGTTTTGAAGTGTGAATACAAGCAGAGATAGAACAAGAACAAATAAAGGACAATAGGGATCTGCCACTCTACTGACCAAGAATTAAGGAATCAAACAGACAAAGATAAACAGATGAGGAGATCAGAACACACAATATTATAAGAGAAACATAGTAGAGGGTGATAGTCCAATGGAAAGTCAATAAAAAGGATAAACCATGATATCATCTGGATAGAAGATAACAAGGAAGGAAGAGAAGGATGTGAATGTAAAGGAGAAAGCATGCTCATAGTGAAAGATAATGAGGACAAGTCTACTTTCTTTGCATATCCTCTATTCTCCACCCTAGACAGGACTATCAACTCTGATGGTTTCTGGTCCTCCCTGGACCACTGTCTTCTCTCCTCTGTATATCCTCCACTTAGCCTTTTGTCAGGACTGTCATCTCCAGCAGTCTCCAGCCCATTCCAGACCATCTCCACTTTCTTTTTTACCTTCAGGCAATTTACCTAGCTTAGAACACTGCCACTTGCCATATTGATCAATTTGATATTAAGTAGCAGCATTTTGTCTCATGCTCTTACAGATTGAACACCAAAAACCTCCACACTCCAGGACTCCATCTGGAGATACAATCTTGGGAGTTGCACCTGGATTTGCTCAAGATCCAGTCCTATAGACCTCAATCAGTTCAAGTCTGGTCACCTTTCTACTATAGGAACTGTCTCCTGCAATTGTCCTCTTAAATCTCTGCCATCTCCAGGCATCTCTATTTCACTTCTTATCCTTCTTTGTTCTTTGTTCTTTCCTCACCTCTGTTTATTCTGTTATTTTGACTTCATGATGACCTCTTGTAATGTTGAAGAGCACTTCAATGCTCAAGACAATACTTCTTGGACACCAGGAGATACTCATGAAGAGACACAACATCTGGGGAGCAAGGATATGAGGAGAGATCACACTGGATGAGCAAAGTAGTGTGCTGGATTGCATAGAACTAGCTAGAGAATACAAACAGGTATCTAGCAAGTTCTTATACTACAATTCAAGAGGAGAATGAATATCAAACAAATAGAGGTAAAGGAGGACCTGCCACCACATAGACCAGTTATGACAAAGAGGATTAGCTAAGCATGAAGACTGGAATTGAACCAGCAAGAGAAGGGGCTTAGCTAAAGTATAATCATAGTGCATTATAGTGTAATAATAGTATGTCATAGTATTGGACAGATAGATTATAAATGGGCAAAATATTTGTACTAGACTAGTAGTCTAGCTAGTGTTCTATTATTGTATCTTTTTAACTTTCTTTAATTATTCTATTTTTATTTTATTTCACTTTAAGCTTTTTTCATCATTCCATTTTTCTATAGTAGATAATTTATTTACATTTACACATTTAACTATCAAGCTATTCTATTGAATAAAATACATGTTTCTTTGAGAAATAATATAGAAATAAAGTAACACATTCCAATTCCAATTCTAATCTTTACTACTCCTAATCCTAATCCTTGCTACTCCTAAGAGCCTGTTTAGCAACATGTTGATGGGCTAGTTTCATTGTTTAGCTCTATTTGACTAGTAGTGGAAAATCTGGCATCATCTTCCAGGATTGGGTCAGAGATGACAATATTCCAAACCTTCACCTCTCATCATAATGATCCAATCTCTTTACTCATTGGCTGATCCCACCCATATTGAACTTGTTCAACAGCAACACAACACCATCTACAAGTTTATACACTCCCTCATTGGCATCCTCAGTCAAATGGCTAATCTCATGACTGAAGAGGTGCAGTTGGAAGGCAAAGTGAAGTGGACAGATGAGGAAGTGGACACACACTGACCTTTCTTGTAGAGCACAACTCAGAATGTGGAGATGGTGGAAACTTCAACCAAGTGACTCTCAATGCAACTGTGATGTATCTGAGACCCCTCTTGAAATTTGGCAAGCCCAAGGATGGCAAGAGTGCCAGGTACAATGGAACCAGGTAAGTCACTAGACTGTCACATATCCAGTGATTTTTACCTCATCTTGCAGCTCAAATCTATCTATACAACCATCTTTGCCTGGCACATGAAATGAGGGGTTCACTGGGATAATGAGCACAGAGCTAACATTGAGCATATGGGCAGTACAGTCAGGTCTGCAGACAACAAATTGATTGGGGAGATCTTTGAGGACTTTCTTGCCAAGGTATGTTCCATGCTAATTGATTTAACATGCTGCACACTGATCCCCCTGATCTTTCATTTCATAGCACCCCCAGATGAAGAATTTTAGGAACAGTGGCTGGTGATATCTTGACCAGCTGGATGTAATATACCCACCTGCAGCATCTTCTGGATTTGTGGCATACACTGGTTCAGGCAAAAAGGCATCATCTCACTCCCAATCCCATATTCCACCAGCAGACAACACTATGGATGGCAATGGCAATGTCAATCCCATGGGTCTTGAATAATTTGCAGCTGTAGACATCAACAAGCTGCCAGCTATTGATCCAAACCTTCTCAATGCCATTAGTTCAACTGCCACAGCAATCAACTCCATCCTGCCCATGCCTCCCATCCCATCCACACCTCCCATCCTATCTGTGCTTTCTGTTCCATCTGCACATCCCCTCCCATCCACACCTCCCATTCTGTCTGTATCCCCCACTCCAGGCAGGACCCCTATATCTGTCACCCCCAGGACCAAGAAGTCCAAATTGAAGGCATCTGCCACATCCCAACCCAAGAAATGTCTGGTATCAGAGATATTGAATGATAACTCTGAGAGATCATTCCTGCCCTTACCAGCCAACCTTCCATTGTCTTTGCTTTCATCCCCTGCCCCCTTCTCATCCAAGTGGAGCCATGGGAGTTCAAGCAATGCTCAGATGGCACTGGGTGGCAGTCACAAGGGCACAACCAGCATTGCACTCCATGCTCCTAATTCTAGCATCCAGCACCTCAGTGACTTGTTCACTGAAAATTTACACAATCTGTACAAAGATGTAGCAAGTGCAGTTCCACTTCTCTACTACATTGATGGAATACCAGATGAACACAAGCACTTCATGAATATGTACATAACATCAAACCCTGCCATTGCAACTATATTCATAAACCTTCCTTCTGATGCTAACCATGCTACTTACACTTCTGACATGTACAATCAATACCAACAGACAATGAGGACTGACAATGTAGGTCACACAGGTACTAGTAGCATGGACATGTGAGTTGTACATCTGCACTCTTTATATGCTCATCTCTTTTGTACACTTGTCTCTGCAATCAATCCAACCATCCTGTTGCCAATGGAAAACAATACAATAATCCAACTACAAGTCAAGTGTGTTGCTATCACTACTAGCATCTGTGTCACTACTGTCATCACTATCAAGATCATCAACTTCTAAGTCCCTATCCTTCAGATCAACATGGTTGGAGAGCCAAAGTTGATAGTCATCCCACATTGCCTGTGCAATACTGTCCCATATGGCAGCAGCTGCACTACACTCCTTGGCCACTGTAGCATGGGCAGCATCTGCCCCAGCAGTGGCAGGCAGTACATCAATCATAACCATGTTTCTCTTATTCTGGATTTCACTGATTGCCTCATCTTTGTCATCATTACCAACAGGGCTTGAATTATGGACAGAGATGAAATTGTGGAGGGCAGTGAGACCTGCAGGAAGCCAAGCTTGAACTTCAAGGTCATATTCAATGGAAAGCAAAAGAATGCAAAACTGGCACTTCATGACCCCAAATATTTGTTCGATGGCATTATGGGCTAACACATGATGCAGGTTGAAGAGTTCTTCCTTGTTTTTTGGCCTGAGTAAAAGGATGATTAGCAAAATGACATGAAAGGTAAGTCACATACCTTTGACATGCCCAGGCCCATTCTGCTAGATGATAACACATGCCACAATATGGGACAAGTAATTGGGGTCGGAGAGGGTAGCTAGCATCAGCCAGCAGGTACCTTCCTAGGAAATTTGTAGATCAGTCAAGATTGTGTCATCATATACATGTGCATCTGCTGCAGAGCCTTCCTATCCAGCAAGCAAATAGATGAACCTGAGGTCAAAGTTACAAATAAAAGTACATTCTGAGAGAGGAAACCTTTTTGGTTGTGGAATTGTCCATGCAAATGTGATGAGGGGCAATAGAAATATGGGTGCTGTCAATAGCACTGATCACATTTTGAAAATAGGGCCAGAATTTGTGATTCTGCCAGATCTTGTGATGTATGTGTTCCCCATTGGAAATTGAACAAATTTTGTATAGAATGGTGGTCCAGCAATGGCATAGAGAATCTTTTTGAAGTAACTGTAGACAGCTATTGAAACTGATCACTAAAAAAGAAACTACTCACTGAGAAACCATAGCATTAGACCATTGAAAACACTCTGCTATATGCCTCATTGTGAGGCCAGTGATACATGTATAGAGGAAGATTGCAACTTGTTCTTCTAGTGTGATGCTGCATGAATCTGATAGTCTGATTGAGTGAAGCTCATCAATCAGTAACAAAAAAGCATCCTTGTACAGTCCAAGTTCACACTTGATGCATTCTGGATGACCACAGATAAGCTCTAGAATCCACTAATGGCTGAAGAGCACAGATGTGTGATATGGAGTGCAAGGGGAAGTGGTAATTCCATGTAGGACATCAAGAAGTGTGAGAAGCAGGAAATGGAGTAGCTTGACAATGTATATGATCCACTGCCTTTGCTTATTGAAATCATTATGGTGGTGATTTGTTGAGGTCATCACCAAGAACATATCAAATACAGGCTGTATGTGTGCTTGAGGCAAGCTTGGGCTAGTTCACTCTCTGACCCAATCCTGGAAGATGATGCTGGATTTTCTACTACTAGTCAAATAGAGCTAAACAATGAAACTAGCCCATCAATGTGTTGCTAAACAGGCTCTAATTCTCATCCAGAATTAGGATTAAATGTAGTGAAAATTAAAATTTGAATTTGAAGTAGTAAGGGTTAGAGAATTAGAATTGGCATTAATATTCATTTACTACAATTCAATATTTGTGTCATATTATAGTTATTATGGTCATCTAATCTTTGATTATGTGCTTAACTACTACAATCCATATTTGTTAATCTTGGAAAATATCATATGAAGTCATATTTTCTATAATTTGATATTTATAGCTTTGAGGAAATTATCATTTATTTTATATTCAAGCATATAAATTCTTTGTTTATTGATATGGACATTGAATTAGAATACAATCATTGTTAATTGATTGTCTTATCTGTTTACTTATATTTATTACAATATGTATATTAAATGGTGGCAACTGTCACATCCATCATTCTGACCCTCATTACACCTCCTCTGGCCATCTCTGCCTACCTTTGCATCCTCTATCCATTTTCCACATCATCTCTTGAAGTCCTGTTCCAGAGCTTGTCCTCCACTCAGATCTATCTTGGCAGCACTCAGACCCTTATCTATATTTGTATATTGTTGTTCTCTGATCCTTGATCATTCCTTGGTAGCTTACTTGACAGTTCCTTACCCCTCTGCCACATCACTTATATCTTCACTGCACTTACTTCATGTTCTTGTTCCATTTCTGATCTCCATACCTTACTCCAACTGCACTTAAGGACATCTCCTGTATGCTATACAATAGTACTAATATCAACTAAAACAGCCTCCTGTCCTTGTCCAATCCTTCCTAACTCTCTATGCTTCCTTTTGTCAGAATTCCACTCTGAAATACAAGAACATGGACCTGCTTCAAGGACACAGTACATAAGTCCTGCACCAGCATCCTCACTATGTCCCCTCTCCACTCCAACACCTTCACTCTGGCCATTGCATCTGTTATGTTCAGACTGGGTAGGTCCTTAGGTAGCCTGGAATGGTTTACCTTGCAGATGGCCTCTAACCCAGTGAAGAGTTCTAGGACTTGTCAGTGGTGAAGACTAGAGCTTGTGGTGAATGGGCTTTGATACCACTCAGCGATGACAGTGACAAGGGCTAAGAGAGTGGGCTTGGATACCACTAGAGAGCTGAGACTAGAGCTGAGATTGCAAGGGCTGTCTAGAAATAAGATCCAGGAGGTATAAGATGGGAACTAAGATTATAGGTGCTAGGGTTTATATAGTGCTAGGAATGTGCATGGACCAAGTGACCATAAGTGGCAAACAAATGGAAAATCCAAAAGAGGAGAACAATGGCAAGGATCAAAGGAACAAAGGAAGCAAGGAAAGCAGAGAGCTATGAGAAGATCAAAAGACTGTGACTAAGAAGCATGGGTGGAGATTAAACAAGCAAGGCAAAGAAGATCTAATTGGGATCTAAGAAGCAAGGATTTAGCTAAGGGTTAGCCAAGTATCGTGGGAACTGAGGCAAGACAAGGCAAAGGCAAGGCAAAGGACAAGGCAAGGAAAAGAATCATAACAGCATCCATCTCCATCACCTAATCCCTCAACTTCATGCTTATCCATCTGATCTCCAGTTAGACTTGGACCAGAGGATCCAGTCTTAACAGCAATCATATATTATGCAATTTTTAATTATATTATTCTTTACAATAAATCATATGTGTTTGTAATAACAATTATCCTGGTTATGTTGTTAATTCCATCAAAGATTACATAAGGATACAGGATAATTTAGAATCAAAATTCCTTTCTAATCCAAATTTATTAAAAAAAAAACAAGTAAAATAAATTGAAATTGTCTACCAGCTGTCTAATTGATGTTCTTTCAATGTGTTTAACAATATAAGAGTTTAATACAACCATTTTATTTTTTAATCAATGCTTGCAATCTTGTCATTTATATAATTTGATTAAAAATAAATTGATACTTTCCATCAGCTATCTCAATAATATTCTTCTAATATATTTAACAATATAAGAGTATAATACAATCATTGAAACCACTGCTATATTTTTTAATTGATGCTTGCAGTTATTCAAATGATCTTATTCAAGATCAATCAATACTATACATCTACCATCTTAGTGATATACTCCAGATATTTCTAATAATATGAGAGTGTAATAGACTATAGGAAGTACTTAGAAAGACTATCATATTTTTTGAATCAACTTTTGCTATCTTTGTTTATATACTCATAATATTGCTAAAATCAATCAAAATAACAAACAAATCCTCCAAAGCATGTTTTTCAAGCATGTACAATAGCATGAGACTATAATATATCAAATCAGTGTCCTCTGAGCCCTCCTTTGAGCTCTCTAGCTTATCCACTTCCACCTTCTTGTTCTCAAACTCTTGATTATAGTCTACATCTACATTCTCAACATAAAGCCTCTGGTAGCTTGCTATCTTTTTGTAATATGCTCTACTTGAGAACTCCAGTTCTATTTCAGAAGGGACAACAATTGCAAAGGTTAAGAAAGTGCATGCAGTTGGGCTACCACTTGTTGTTTCAACCACTTTGCATGCACAGTTCTCTGTGTTGGTATATGTTAAGATCCAGGAATGTTCTGAGCATTGACACCCTTTTTAGCCAAACTTTAAACTGCACTCTTCTTGAACTGCTTCAAACTGCTCATTCTCCTTCACAGAATGTCTATAAAAATGCAAACTCTAGTTCTTATTGCTCTTTTAGATTATCCTAAAGATATTTTTGCAGATGATTTCAAAGCTGACTGTCAACACCTCACTGAACAACTATTTGAGTTCTTACAAGAGCTGGATGACACATTGTATGCAGTAATCCTTGGTAGATATATCAGAATTGAGCAGTGGATGATGACCAAGGATATACTAAAGATGTGGGAAACACCAGTTCTTCCAGTGATGAAGGATTCCACTGACCATATGGACCACCTGTGGCCAGACCAAACTCAGCACACCAGCATTGGCTATGCTTAAAATTCATGCAGTCACTTTGTTGATGGTATTGAAAGCATTGGCTGGTGTCATTCATACCATGTTGAGAGGGCCACAATAGAGGTGATATGATTACTGGCCTACTAAAGTGCTAGCTGTCTTCTAGTTTTGTTGTTGAAAACTCATGTCAATAACATTGTCCAATTCACTGAATTGAGGTATAAAAGTGGCAAAGGATGGGTCAGCCATAAAATCATTCTCAGAGAGAATTATGGGATCCATAGGTTGTTTAGTGCTAAGGCTAATATATTTAGGTTGAGGAACTGGTCATGGATATTGTTGGATATTATCAACTTTGATCAATCAGTCAGTGGATGGAGATCATACCTGTATTGGAGGCATTGGTGAAAGAGCATGTGGGCAAAACCAAGTGATAGATCACAGCAAAAACAAACAATCAAGGATAACCATTGAGACAGTATAGAATCCATTCAATTAACTTTTTTTTTAAATTATTTCTTGTTGTATCAATTATGCTTAATGTATGGCTTGTTTTTGCTGTGATCTATCACTTGGTTTTGCCCACATGCTCTTTCACCAATGCCTCCAATACAGGTATGATCTCCATCCACTGACTGATTGATCAAAGTTGATAATATCCAACAATATC
>JBBPKJ010001211.1:0-12187 GCA_038089195.1 Brasilioporus rufonigricans | reverse complement strand
CATCTATTCGACAGGTCGCTGCGAAGAGCTGAAGCCTAGAATTATTGACCTAGCAAGAGAGGGAAGAAGTCCCGTTGGTTCGATGGCTGTAGAGGTTTTGGTTGCATTAAAAGTGCCACGTAAGTTGTAGCTCTGCTAGTGCACACCCTATCACCTGATGACTATCGCGAAAAAGTTCACTATGATATCCATTTTTCCAACATCCTAGGTTTTCTTGGTAGCACTCTCCCTCATTTAGATGCAGAAGTGGGTGATATGTCTTCACCCGACATTGTTGTTACCCTGCCTTCCGTATTCCAAGTCAACAGCGAGTGTCATGCATTGTGTGCATCCTTCCAGGCTGACCCCCGCTAGGTTCTGGTGGACTGGACGACGAAGAAATAGTTATGCGCGAGCTCTTCCGGACTATTGAGTCTCGAGATGCCCCTCAACGTACTGCAGCAACATTAACATTATTGAAACTATGCAGCAGTAAGTTCTCCGGAAGTCCCACTTGCGTAGTTGACCGCGGGGCAAATCAGACCCTATTATCCGGGACTTTTGCTCACGGAACAAGGTCTTGGATGTCTTCGTGAAGCAACTGGAACAAAAGGAGACCTCGCTACTCGCAGCGTACGCGTTGAAGACGTGTTTGAGGCATAGTAAGTAGCCCGACTATTTATATGTCGAATGCTTCGTTGAGAGATAAGCTAGACTTGTGGTCGTCCGACGATTTTCCTCGTGTAGCACAACTCATCGTCAACATGGTCGACAAAGGTTGGTTTGACGATGCAGTTGATCTGAGGCAGGAAGTCGAAGGGCTTGACATAGTTGCCATTTTATACAAGAAGCTCGAGATTGGCGACCCTCATGAGACCCGTATGAGCTTAATTTGTCTCGACATTCTCTGTACGTCTAGGAACTATCTGTGCTTATCCGACTAATTCCTATGTAGGCAGGGAGAATCCAGTGAATTTGGCGGAGACTGTGGCCCGCAGTTTAGCTTCGCTGGGGGATAAAGATATCAAGGTCCAAAGGAGGAGTGTCAAGACACTTTCCTCGCTGGCTCTGACGGGCAAGCATATCCTACTTCTGTCAGTGTACAATCGTTGACCAATCGGTTAGAGGCTGGTGAACAGGCCATAAAGCCCCACGTGACCAAGATAGTGAAAATGCTACTACCGCCTGAGGATGGCGGCTCGCTCGAATCACATTCCCAAATATTCGGACCTACTGCTGCATTGTACAACCTGTGTAAGAATGGTAAGTCAGGAGCCGTCCTGCTTTGACCCAAAGTAATTATTTTGTTCTGCAACCCAGAAAGCCTCCGCGAGCAAATCCACGATTCCGAGTACGCTACTTTGAGGGCGCTCCGTCACGCGAACGCTCTCTATCCAGGAGCCCGAGCGGCCCGATTAATGAATTGACTCAGATGATATGCTACATCGCAGGAGGTTCACATCTCCTCCGAGCTGTACTGTCCTACATGGCGGTTTCGTAATTCACATACAACTCGGCCAGTTACTCCTTTGCTGCTGCCTGAAGTACACGTGGGGACAACCCATGACCAGACTCATCAGAGTCGTGATCATAGAACTTTCGTTTGAAGGACCTCTCCCCTACCCTCTGTAAATAATTGGAAGAGAAAGTGGTTTTAAAAAGGATGGTCATCTGTTCAGTCGACATCGATAGAGTGGCGTTCGAGTGACGACGTTGAAAATCCGGCTCGACGTAGTACATAGTACACCGTGACTACCATCGTCTATTTTGCATTCATTAGATTTCCTCTTTCGGTCATCACGTGGTGTTACTCCAAATTGTGCTGCATTTGTCCTTTCCTTCAGTATCGTACCTACTTGACTGCAGGTAAGCCACTCTACACACTCTTTTATTCGCGGGCTAGCCTTTATCTTTTTATATATCCATTTGGTCTAACACATAGTAGTAACGCATATGGATGAATGATGATACTATATGATCCTATCATTGGAATACACATGTTGACGAAAAGTCAGAACCGTCTTGACCAGAGCGGACGCTAGTGCTAGCTTTGCACCTTCTTTCTTGGGGACCTGCCGTTTGGATAAGAAGGCTGAGTGATCCGAACAGTCACCTCTTCCTCCTTCTCCATAACCGCCTTCTTTCTCGGTAATCTCTCCGTGACAAGCCACGCAAGTTGATCGATCTTCGCCTGCGGCAAGCTGTCGTGAGCATCTTCTATTGTCTCCCTCTTTCCGTTTACTACCGCTTTCCTCGGTAATTTCCCCTTAATGACCGGGGGAGACTGATCGCCTGTTTCCCCCACCTCTAAGTCCGGACCCGAGTCCGAGCCCACATTCCTCTTCCTGGGCAACTTCTTCTGGACCGGCAAAGGCCGAGAGTCATCCATCTCGTCACTGGTAGCAGGCGCAGGAAGGGTTTCTTCTAAGGGTGCCTGCTCCTGCGCGCTCACCCGGTGCTCAATGGCAGGGGGGCTGGAATCCCTATCGATGATGTGTCCGTGGGAAGGGTTGTGCACCACGTCCCTCTGCTCCTGCTCTTTACAGGGTCGACTACCTGGTGTCTCTTGTTCACCTGTGAACTTTTGGTCGTCGATCTCCGATGGCGCTATGGTAGACTGGATACCCATTTCCGTATCGTCAATACTGGAAACTTAATCGTGCAACTGAAAATCGTACCTGTTCTGTGACCTCCCGAAGAACGGGATGGCTCAGGTCATAAATCGTCCCCTCACTTCCTGGCACTCCGTTGCACGAGTCAGTTGATCTCGTTTCGCGAGCTTCAGCGTGGTCTATTGCTGATTGAGTCTGTCATACATTTGTCGAACTCAATATGTGATCTGCCAACGCAGTTCAATTCCATACCTCCACCACCGCGTCCAGATGAAAGCCCGTTCCATTGAGTAGAATATCCGACTTGCGAGGAGGGACATTATTACGGTCACCGATGCTACCGTTCAACACTGACCCACTGGGTTTTTCGCTCGTTGGGGGCGTCGGCGTATCCCATCTCACGTCCGAAGGATCGTGAACAATCCCTTTGATGCGAGGCCCCTGCCGGGTGTTCGGGCCAGCCGGGCCATCCCTTGGTAGCGGGTCGCTTTCGGGACTACACCCGCAACAGAAGAAGCTTTTCAGGCGGGCATATAACTTTTTCGGCATGGGGAAAGCTCGGAAAATGAGGAACTTTCTCGAAGCAAACGAACGAAGGAGGGTTTACGATTCTAGAAGGCGTTGGTTCAATGGCCAGAAATTGAGCAACAAATATAGGAGTGATCCTGATGCCATGCTAGAGTGCGAGGCATGTCGTGGAGCGTACGTGGCCAGTCTGTGCACGAGAAGTACCATGATAGTGACCACAGCAAGGCTGCGGCCTTGCTGCTTTGATACGTCATGACTCAAGGAGGCACCCCTCAGGCTGTGCCGTCCAGCATCTAGCCATCTTCCCGGAAGATGGGGACCTAACAACGGCAAAGCCAAGTTGACAACGTTCGCCCCTGAGTAACAGAGGACACCTAGAGGCTGACAGGAAGGCCACAGGTTCATCAACAAATGGTTTGGTCCGGACTTTGAATTTGATGTACATGCCATCGTGATGCAGTACCATTAATTTACGTATCAAATTTCAAGCTGGTTGAGAGCGGTTTGGTTCAGAATGAAACACCGCTTCTTTTGGCGGAGGGAAGGAGCGCTTAATCGGCTCAGCTCATCGATAAGGTCCAATGAATTATACAGCCGCAAGTCCACAGTTCATATCAGTCGTTGGAAATTCACTGGGAACCCAGCGCGGCTCGAGAGGTGAAGAGTCAAAAAGGGTGCACCATTGTCAGCGGCCTACACTGGCAAGCTAAAACTTCATTGCTCCGACTTGGCAAGTACATTGAAATCACTTCACGGTGTCGATGTCCCCCACGATGCTATGTACTAACTGTGACGACCAGGAGTGCAATCATCAGCGGATGATCACCATAGCGAACAGCACAATTGAACTTCAATGAACCGCTGACGAATCGTATCTGGTAGTGGTGATGACGTAACCCTCAAGTGGTGACCACTGCACTCTACCGAGCCTCGTACTAAGCTGGCCTGCAGGTGTCAGGCTCATTCGCCATTCGCCATCCTTCCCCGCCAGTAATGAGTACCACGCAAGACCTATCGCTCATGCTGGACTGCATGATCTTGGCAGTGGACGAAGGCCTCTCATACGACGGTATCGTGTCAGTACCAGAGGGAGGTCTGGAGGACATTGGATACCGAGCTGGCTTGGGTGGCTATGGAGCGGTTCGTTCTCAACACCTCTTATCTCCAGGATAACTGACAACAAGCTACACTATTTAGGCACTATTTCGGGCAACGAAAGGAGCCATCTCGCGGGTGAGGTCTAGGTGAATCGCCAAACTGTTGTCTCTGGGGCGTGCTGACATGGGCAACGCCTAGGTTTTTTCCCAAGGCAATTCACCCCCACAATGATGACGAACTAAGTCCGATCGTGGAGGAAAGGTTGCCAAGAAGAAGAGGCGAGTTGTTCGACGAGAGATTGCCAAGAATAAAAGGCGAGTTGTTCGATGAACGGTTGCCAAGAAGGAGAGGCGAAGGAGTCGGGGAGCAGTTGCCGAGAAGGAAAGGTGGGCTGTTCGATGAAAGATTGCCAAGAAGGAGAGGCGAAGGGGCCAGTGAAAAACCGCCGAGTATGCATGCGAGTTTTGGGGAGAATGAGGAAACTCGTCCCGTTGATCTAGAGATAATGAAAGAGAGGCGGGGAGATCGCTGAAATGGTGCCAAGGATTCATGTCCATGCAGGGAACAAAGAAACAGGTCCAGGTACCGCAGGACATTACATGCCGGCAGAATCTTGACTTTGCCCAGAGTTTACCAACACCGGGGAACCAAGGGGATGCTTCAAACATGGAGCAGAAGATAGCTTAGAAAGGGGGATGAGGAGAGGGGGGAAATCGCTAAACAGGATAGGCCTAGGATGGCTGCCTTGACCCATACTTATGAGCCATTCTTGATAGTGACTTGACGGTCTGTTGTTCATTTGTATGGAGTTGGCAGTTTCCCGTCAGCATGTGCGCCCGCCACAGCAAGACTTCCATGAAAAGCAATGACATCAGAAGTTGCCACATCGGAGCAGCTCAGTCACGCCCATCACGTGACACAAACACTTTTGTGCAGCTGTTATGTAGTTGTCGCTCGGAGTTAGATGCAGCTTCCTCACCTATTCGAAAGAGGGGATACAGGGGATATGCAACGCCTCAGTAGCAAAGATATTCGGATACGGTGAGGCTGAAGATTCAGGTGTGAAGATAGCTGCTACCTACCCCCAAGAACCTTGGTCTTCAAACAAGGACTCGGTGGCCCACCAAGAACTTCTCGGATGATGGGGTTAAATTTTCTGATGATGAAGACTCATGTCGTGGAGAAAAGGTCATTGTTTCGCAGGTGGCCTGAACACGATCAGTTGGTACTTCAACTTGCAAAGGTCGGTCATCGATGTCATGTTTGTTCCCATCGGTAAGTACTTTGTATCCCATTTCAGACTTTGATGTTGACGATCGCCTAGATTCCCTACCCCTCCAGAGAGTGGCATTCAGTACGTCCCGAAATTCGGCTGAATGATGCGCAATGGTCGGTTTGGTATTATAGGCGTTGAAGTAGGTTGTATGTAGATACTGGTAAAGACTCAACGCGCGAGTCTCACTGGGACCCCATCCACACAATCAAACTCTTGCATTCGTCTGGACATCCCCTGGGTGGGCATTTTTCCTTTGAAAACGGATGGGACACATCCGATACTCTTGTGAACTGAGTGTGTTCAAGGCGACGTCTAGGAGCATCTCGATCACCCGAAACGCGGAAGAGACTTTGATCGTGTGAGACAGAAAAATATGGCTCACGCTATTACTTGGCTGCGTTTTCCACTTTTGCAGAATGCTGAAATCCTGGTATCTTCAAGGGGTGACCTCAACTTGGCGAGCAGCGTTCTCAAGTGGCAACTACATCGCCGCTACACAACCTACACAACAACAGCACGTGGGAGTCTAGGAACATGCGTCGGTGCTAACGGGACAAATTTTGGACGCGATCTATAACCAACTTGAGAGCTAAGCAATGATGGTTGACTGTTCGTCGAATATTCTCTATCCACCCTTCATGATACGGGCAAAGCGATATCATACGCATAAGATTACATAGAAGCCTGGATCATCTTAACGCAAGTGGATGACACTGGATGCGATGTTCCCTTGAGTTTCTGCCTCAACGACCTGTTTTTGGTGATGGACAGTGCTGAACGCTTCCTCTAGCCTTCTCCACCAATTCCTCTAGTATGTTCACCTTCCTCAATTATTTTCCTGAATAGCCTGCGGAAGCTGGTAGCTCGCTGCCTCCTTCTCCGGGTCCTTCTAATTCTTCCTGGCCAACTTTCTCTGAGAAGGGCGAGCTCCGATGGCATCATGGGGGGTGGCTGAATAACCGCTTCAGCATCGTCAGCCCCGAAAACATCTCCCACACGAATCAGACTCGTACCTGTGCCACGACCTCCCGGCGCACAGGAGGACTCTGGCTGTGCATTGTCTCCTCGCTTCCTTGCACCCGATTAAACACATGAGTCGTCCTCATGTCGTCGACTTGAACGTGGTCGATCGTAGGTTTGGTTTGCTATATCGGCGACTCGGTTTGACACTGCACATCGGGCCTTGCAAGCGGCTTGTCGGGGCTGGATGGGGAATTTTACCCTGTCAGGGTCATAAGATCTGGAGATGAAATTCTGATCCATACCTTCACCGTGTCCTGACGAGTGAGGAGGTTGTCGCCCCTCTCGACGAACAAAATGCCTGCTGCCGCGGTATCACAAAGAGATACCCACACCGTTGGGGCCAGTGACGCCACTATTCAACATTAAGGAGCTGGATCTCGCTCCATCAGTGGACCATCACATGTCACATGAAATGGGTCACTAAAAACGAGAGATGCTTGTCTTCTTCGGCCAGTCAGCCCCCAAATAACATTTGCAACAGAACAAGCCAATCAATGGGGTATACAGCAACCTGGAAATGAGGCATGACGAATGCTTGCAAAATTAGAAATCTTCCTGAAGCCAATGGATAAAGAAGAAATCTAGGAGGCGTTGATTCACCATCAGTGTTTAAAAATGCAGGTAGAGAACGTCTTTTTGTACCGTGTTTGACCAACGCGGGCCGTGCTGTGAAGTGGATGTGGGTAGGCTGTGTCCATTGAATCCATGCTTTAGGGCTCGTTGCAGGATATTACGAGCTACCCGGAGACTGCGAGGGGGGACTCACCCATCAGTGGATAATTCAACCCTATTTAAACCGTGATGCCCTTGACGGGAAAAATTTTAATCACGCTCTGACGTTGTCCGGTTTGGATTGGGAGTGCACTTACTTAAATAATGGTGAAGTGAAGCGATAAATCGGGTTAGCTTGCTGTTCAGTCATGCATGCGTGCCCAGAATCTTCTCGAGCGCTTAATGCTTGAGCTCATGCCGAGGAGATTACTAGACAGCAGACTTGGCCGAAATCCTAGAAACATGGTCAGTCCCACCAGGAGTGGCCCACAAGAGCATGGTGATCACATCTCCGTTCTAGATGAAAGAGGTAATATCGAGGTGACTTTCGTGACAACGCCTGGAGGTTGCAGCTAGGCCGCAATGTTGCTCCGTTGTTCCGCTCGGATTGTACCGTGCACTAGTACTTATAAGTACTAGTCCTTATTGGCAGAGCAAAGAAATTCTTTTGTTCATCTCCGAGTAGTTTGATTACTAACCTACTTTCAACACGTCGAGATTGATAGCACACCTCGAGAATGTATTTGAGGGAGCTCATCGACGACTGGACTTTGAACCTGGAAAGAACCGGTGTTGACCGGTCTCCCGGCGAGCCCCAGAAACATAGTCCGCACCTCGGCGTCTCAGACCTCGTTATGACCGCTGCTGAGAAGCCTTTGTGAGTAATGCCACCGTGATTTGACTCACGGTTGAAACGTTGATACACTCAACATGAGAATCAGTCTCCTCAGGGCGCAAGGCTTAAGTATAATAAGGTAGCACGTAGATCGCCGGAATTTTAGTTTGTTTGTGTCCAAGTCGATTACCAGAATGACAAAGGAATAGGAGGCGTGATTCTGCAGAACATCCAAGTTACGTAACATGAATGCAAGGATCCCAAATTAACAACTGACTAGCTTGAGGAACCGGCAAAGGAGTATAGGGACACCAAAAGAAAATGGCGTACTAGTACACAACTACTGGGCTGGCAGCCTACAAGCCGAAGGAGTCGAACTTGAACGTTTGAACTTGTTCCTTCCCCGACGGTAGCGGCGCCGGCAAGAAGCGCTGACGTAACATGCGTCTTTGGTGGTGGAGCCTGTGGTTGAAAGCTCTGAGAGGGAGATGTCATGGTGCCGTTCTTAAACTTGCAGGAATGCCACCAGCCTCCAGGACTCTCCCTCGCCCTTGTTACCACTTGCCATTAATACCATGCGAGACCGTATATCGGTCATGCTGGATAGTATGATTACAGCGGTGGACGAAGGCCTCTCATACGACGGCATCGTGTCGATTCCGGAGATAGGTCTAGAGGACTTTGGGCGCCGGCCTGGTATGGCTGGCTGGTTTGATGACAGTGTGGTTCGTCATCCTCTTTCCTACGCAATGATCGACGACGCGACATGCAATTCAGGAACTATTTCGGGCCATAAGAACGGCCGTCTCTTGTGTGGTGGATAAGTGAATTGTTTCTTGTTAAGGTTGTTGTCCCAAGGGCGTGTTAACATCAGGGTCACTAGGTTACGTTTCAGAGTTATCTCGTCCAATGGGCCTCGACGCGCGATCGTTCGGAACAGTCGTACGAGCAATCAGAACAATCGTACGAGTTTCCGCGACTCCAAATTCAGTCCAGAAAACAGGAAACCCAAGGTGCGGCCTACTTCTACGGTCTTCCCGTCTTCGCAGGAACCCAAGATCTTGGCAAACTTACTGGTATTGCAGAACCCCCCTGCCCTGCAAAATTCTACAGCCTTGGAGCAGGAGGAATTTCAGACTCATACCTCGGAGTATGTGACAACGTCACGGGAACCTCGACTATCTTCTCGGGTGTCTCTTACCCCAGCCCTGTTGGAACCCAAATTCTCGGTCACAGGGGCGAGCTCGCAAGGAGACGAGGTAGTTCACACTCATCGTGGTCGTGATAGCCCTAGTGACAGTGAGGTACTGCCAAGGAGGAAGACCGCTCCGCAGGACACCGCAACCTCCCAGGTACGTACTAGTAAGAAAGGGCTTACTGAAGCTGACAGAGGACCGTCAGGCTTCTCATATCGACGAACAGAGGTTACGAAGAGATGAAGTGATATACACTCAGCATAGTCGTGGCGACCCAAGTGATGGCGAGATATTGCCAAGGAAGGAGACTTTCCTGCAGGAATCTCAGTTCTCAGCCCCGCAAGACACCACGGCCTCGCAGGTATTGTGCATCGTAAGAAAGGATTGTCTGAGGCTAACAGAGCAGGATCATCAGGTTTCTCATATTGCCGAAGAGTGCTCGCAAGTGGATGAAATGGTTCAGACTCACCGTAGTCGTGTCGCTATTCCGACAGCCTCACAGGTATTTGCATTGTAAGGAAGGGCTTACTGAGGCTGACAAAATCTCCAGCCCCGCAAGCATCTGGAATACCCAATCCAGGCCACAGCCTCGGAAGAATCCAGTTGTTCGGCTCCACGGGACTTTGTGGCTTCGCAAGTAAGTGCATCGCAGGGAAGGGGTTAACTAATGCTAATGAAGGAGGGTTGGAATATGCAGCCCTGCAAGCTTTGGGAGTTCCAAACTCCTGCCGTGCAGGACCCCACAACGTTGCAAGTACGTCAATCGTGAGGAATGGCTCACTGAGGCTAACAAAGGAGGGTCTTCAGGCTTCTCGTGTTGACAAGGAGAGCTCTCAGGCGTCCAAGGATCCAGATGCAGGTCAGAAATCGCGAAAGGAGGGTGGGCAGGTTTCGGAGAACACTCCACCGCCAGAGGTCTACCAGAGTTCATCGCTACCAGCCACTGAGGCGGTCACTCAGCCTACCCACGTCGATCAGGGAAGTCGGCCCAGTCGACAGCCTAGAAAAAGGGCGTGAGGTTGAGGAGAGAACGGGTGGCCTGCTTTGCCAGTTTGAAAGGATCGGGGGTTCCTCAACACCTGCTGGGACGGTTGCTACGTTGTTCAACATGAACTTGTGTAGTTCTTGCCTTCCTTGACATCTGGTGCTAATTGATAACCTTGGCATCGCTCGTTTTATGATCGATGAGACTGATTCGACCAAAAACGTAGACAGTCGTTTCGCTTCAGCTGTTAGGACTTCGACTGGACCATTCCCTTTGACATCACCTATGTTAGGCTATCAACGTGAGAAAAGATGAATAAGACTGAGTGATGTGAGTCGAATGGTCAACTGTTGGAAATATTAATTACCTACGCATTTACGCTTACATAAGCAAGTAGTAACATCGAACTAGTAGCTACCTTAGGATACTTAGTGACTACAAGTATCCTGCAGGTTAGTACTTACTTTACCTACCTAATACATAGTGACTACAAGTATCCTGCAGTCTAACATCAACCTCAGGCGCAGAGAAACGATGGGGGAAAAGTCGAGCGATTAGATTATCACTGCAGCTACTTACTGTATTCGTATTTCATTTATTGGAGCACTTTGCTCACTGCTTACTGAACGTGCATCGATCGTGTATCACATGGGTGTGAGTTGGATGACTCAGCATCCTGTACTATATTCGGCTTGCTTACATCAACAATATCATTCCTACTCAGTGCCCTTCGCTCTGATGGTCCACGCTCGTTTGTAGTCGGTATTTATACGCTAGTCTATACTCGAATATCTCCTCACGCTCGATATTCTCGTCGCACATACACAATACTAGCTGTTTCCGCCCGCATCCGACTGCTCCAGGTCGATCACGTATCGGTGTTCATAACATCAACGTTGGTACTTAGTCTGCCCCACTGCAGTAATTCGGCGTTGGACCTCCGTCCCTCTTATTCTCTCCAAGCGAACCGAAAGTCCATGCTGCCTGGTCAGAGCGATACCAACAAGGTGCAAGGGCGTCCTCGTCACGAAACAACGTTTCGAACGCGCGCGCCAAGGTAAAAATAAAACGCTTGTATTTCTCGCAACTTGATCGATCGTTGCACTTCGGAGCCGTCAACTTTCGCAGAGAATCGAAACGATCATCAGGCAGTCAAGTATAATGAACGGCAAAAATGTTCAATCTCACTATGCGTCTTTTCCGTGGCGTCCGAGTCTGCGTGTGTTTGTACTAATTACAGTGAACTCCAGGTAGGGACCAAAACCTGGGCCAATACCTGCATCATTATCCCAGCTTAGATCAGAACAGCTTCTTTAAACAGCAGATCTGGGCCTGGTCTAGTCCGGAGATAATCTAGCCCTTCGGTTCGGCGGTTCATGTGTCGTCACAATATGGACTTAACCAACGCCAGACTGCTCTGGCAGTGTTCGAAATCCACTCAACATTGCAGTGGGCTGAGGAGCCTGGGGAATAACGTGAATACATACAGAGTATATGACAGCGAGAGCCCAGTATGACTTATACGCCTACCGCGGCTTACAAAGTATGTAACTAGTCTTAGGATAGAGAGCGGGATCGCCGCGGAGGTTCTTAAAAGTTTCATATTCAGGGAGCTGTTTGAATTGCTGGTGGAGGGTTTCTATGTTGGAGAGGTAAAACAGTTAATTTTCGTCGAGGCAAGACGGCTGCAAACCTACCATTCTTGCACAGGTTATACAATGTAGCAGCAGGACCAAACAACTTGTGACACGGCAGAGGCGAGCCGTCCGGAGACAGTAGCATTCCCGCGATCTCTGCCAGGCGTGGCTGTATAGCCTGCTCACCAGTCTCTAGCAACTTGATCAGTGGTTACACACTCGGTGACGCAAGATATTCGTACTCGTCTGAGCCAGTGCGGAAAGTATCTTGATGCTCCTCTTTTGCCTCTCTAACTTTTTGTCCTGCAACAAGGTCAAACGGGCAGATACGATGACTTCCAACACCTTTGAATCATATCCCCCTACACACGAGTCAACCAGATAGATGCAAGACAGTTCCGAGACTTACCGAGAATCTCGAGACAAACCAAGCTGATGCGGGTCTGGCGGCAATCACCAGTCTCAA
>JBBPKJ010001210.1:0-12197 GCA_038089195.1 Brasilioporus rufonigricans | reverse complement strand
TGGAGGCTGGGGCCCTAGAGGCCTTTTATGATGTTCCTCTTGGTATTCATTTTGGCTGGTGCCTTGGTATTCCAGATTCATTCTCACTTTCATCTTCCTTTCTTCCCTCTAATCACTGCTCAGCTCATGAACACTCAGATTTCATTTGCAGCTATGTTGCCACAGAACTTTCTAAGGGTTGCTATTCAGGCCCTTTTTTGCCTTCTGAACTTGAGGCCTTAATTGGTCCCTTCCACTCTAGTCCTTTGGGCATCATACCCAAGTCAGGCTCCTCAAAATTCCATCTTATCCAGGATCACTCCTTTCCTCAGGATGATCCTTTCATTCCTTCCATTAATTCTCTCATTGACACCTCCTCCCTTGAGGTTGATTGGGGTACATTCAGCAGTTGCTGGCTCCTTGTTGTGGCTGCCCCTCCTGGTTCACAGGCTGCAGTCTTTGATGTTGAGGCTGCTCACCACCACTCACCTCTTGCCCCTGAGGACCAACACTTGGTCTGTGTCTTCCTTGATTTTCTTGATCCAGTTCAAGTTCATATTGATCACTGCACCTCCAAAGGAGGTGCATCCTCATCCTTTCTCTTTGAACAGCCTGCTGCAGCTACAGTGGTCATCTATCAGCACAAAGTGGTGGATGACATGCTTCACTGGGCAGATGACTTTGTTTTCCTTCATTACCCCTTGGTAGGTTTTTCCTTCTCTTCTCTACCTCCTTGCTCCTTCTTCAGCTCATGCTTTCAGCCCTTGCTTGACTTGGGCTCTCCTTGCTTCTGGTATGATGAATCTCTCATCTATTCAGTGGCTGGGAAGTTGGGCTGGCCTTGGTCTCCCTCCAAATGCATTCCTTTCGCTTCAGCCTTTCATTACCTGGGGTTTTTCTGGGATCTCACTGCCAAGACTATTTGTATTCCTGAGCAGAAGAAGTCCAAGTACCTGGCCCATCTCAGGTCTTGGATGCCTGGGACTTCAGTCTCTCTCAAGGAATGCCAGGGCATCCTTGGTTGTCTTCAACATTGCACTTTAGTGCTGTCAGAAGGCCACTTTCATCTTCCTTCAGTTTTTCACCTGTGCACCTCCTTCAAGAACACTTCAAATCCCTTTGTTCACCACCACTTATCTACTGCTGTTTTGGCTGACATTGAGTGGTGGCAGTTGCAGTTGGATGCTGAGGTGTGGATGCTCCATTTCTTCCCTTTCAGATCCTCTTCCCTTGCAGATTTTTGTGGATGCCTCTTCTTCATTTGGCATTGGCCTCTTTGTGGATGGCTACTGGCTGGCCTGGCACATCTTTGATGGCTGGAATAAGGATGGTAGGGACATTGGTTGGGCAGAGATGGTGGCAGTCAACCTTGGCCTTTGCACCCTAGTCCATGATGGCCACTGTGATTGCCATTTGGTTCTTTGTTCAGAAAATCATGGCATTGTTGGAGCTCTGTCAGCTGGAAGGTCTTATAATCCCTTCCAAAACTTGGTCCTCTGTCATATTGTCTCAACCTTCCATGGTCATGGCATCTGGCTCTTGGTTTTGTGGGTCCCATCTGCAGACAACTTGGCAGATTGTTAAACCTGGGTGATGTGCTCCAAGTGTAACTCTGGAATGCCGGAGTTGTTGTATTTGGTTGGTCCAGGACTTGGCTTCACCTTATGTGGTGCACCTTGCATAGGTCCAGTGTCCTGATTTCGGAGAGTCGGAGGGTCAGAGGTCAGAGGAGAGTTACTAAGAACTCAAGTCAGAGAGACAATGAACAAGACAAGGAGAGTTGAGTTCAGTCAGGCAGAGCAGAGTGGAAATGGACAGAGGTGGAGAACATCAAGTTCTGTTGATATTCAGACTGAGGAATACAGGACAGAAGTATGGAGATTATATAGTAAGTTGGAGGTGGATTACTAAGATGGAAACAAGGTCAGGTGGACATATAATGTGCAAAGGTACAGAGGTAAAACAGGAGTGACAAAGTGTCAAGATAAAACAAGAATGAAGAGATGTCAGAATGACATAGGAATGGAGATGTCAAGATAACGTAGGAACAGAGATGTCAAGATGAAATCATATTCCAGATGTAAGTACAGAAGAGTGGAATTGGTCTGGAGAAAAGGAGACAAGACTTAGCAAGTAAGAATAGTCTGGAGGTGAATAAGATAGTCCAGAGTTGTGTCCAGAGGACCAGAGTTTGACTTGGTAAATCTGGTATATGACAGTATCCCCCTCTTAGGCCTGAACCCCTGAAGGCCATTAGCACGTGACTTTGTTGATTAGCATCAGAGTTGAAAAACAGAGTTCAGAATTACCAGATAAATAGTCTGTGTGCTCAGAGTGCATCCTCATTAGTATCCATTACCATGTCTGACATCACCAACATCAAAAACCGGTCCAATGAATGCCTCACAGAGGACCCGGATGACAACAAGGCCATTTGGAACACAAAGTCCAATGAGTGGAGGAGGCATGTGAAGGCAAAGAAGGAGGAGGAGGAATGGAGGCATGTGAAGGAGGAGCAATGGTTGGCAGAGAAAGAGGCCACAAGAGCATGAGCAAAGGCCAAGAAGGTGGCCAAGAAGAGAGTAAGTTGCACTAGAGTCAACAGAGGTAGCGGGATAATGAAAAGTCTTAGGCAGAGTAGATCTGGAGGGAGTAGACAGAGGCAGAGGCAGGGCTGAGTGCCAGTAAGGTGAAGGGCAAGGCCAGGGAGGATAGGTGCGAGAGGTGTGCCAAGTTCAGTCTGGTGTGTGAGGCTGGGACTGGTAAGTCCACTGCATGCATGGCATGCAAGGAGATGAAGGTGCAGTGCAATCAGCCTGGGGAGAAAAAGCCAGAGTGGAGGATTCAGAAGTGGAAGGCAAAGGAAGCAGAGGAAATGGAGGAAACAGAGGAAGAAGCAGAAGAGAAGAAGTCAAAGAAGTCAAAGAAACAGGCACAGATGAAGGAAGCAGGCAGCTCAGAGGGTTGAGTGAGTGCAGAGGAAGTGCTGGTCCAAGGGGTCAGTGAGCTGATGGAGTGGGTGCACCAGGTAGTGGCAGCAATTGAGCTACTCCAGAGTGCAGTCCAGACTGGCTTCAAACGCCAGAACAACATGCTGGACAGCCTGGTCCAGCTCAAGGCCAAGGAGATCTACAGAGAGGGGTCAGATGTGGAGGAGTTGGACAACATGGACAAGGCAGAGGAAATGGAGGTGGCAGAAGTGGCGGAGGAGTTGATGGAGTTGGGGGAGGAGGTGACAGAGAACACTCGGAGGGGTTTAGCGGAGGAGCTGAGGCTGCTGGTGGAGCAGCAGGCGAAGTGGTCAGAGGAGAGGGAGGAGACTGGAGAAGCGGAGGTTGAGGACAATGATGATGTGGAAGTGTAGATAGGAATTCATCACCACTGTAAATAGGAATTTGTGTGAACAAGTTAATTCTTGGATCAAGCAGAGTGAACTCTGGGCTTGTCCGGATACTAGAGGTGAAATTCTTCAATGAGTTCAGAGGTGTGACTAAGTTCAGTGGCTAGAAGCCATGAAGTTTCTTCATCAGTATCCTCATAACCAGACCATTGTATCAAGTATAATAACTTGCAATTCTGGCATCTCCAATCTATCTTGGAGTCAAGGATTTCAGAGATCTCATACTCTGGTTCTCCGTCGACTTCAACCGGAGGTGGAGGTGACTGAATACAGTTCGGAATTATGTTGGGGACAGCTGGTTCTAACTAAGAGACATGAAAGATGGGGTGAACAGATTTCATGTTTTTGGGAAGATGGAGGGTGAAGGAGAGTGAGCCTGCCTGAGTGATGATAGGATATGGACCAAGGTTTTTCTCAGAGAGTTTTTTGGAGGGTTGAGTAGAGTGGAAGTACTTGGCTTTAATGAATACTTGGTCACTGATCTGTAAGTCCGGTGCCAGAGTTCATTTAGCATCTGCTGGTCCTTGGTATCATTTCTGGACTATGGCTATTTCTTCATGGAGGAATTGGTGGAGGGAATCAAGGTCTACAGAGTATTCACAGGCTCAGGCAGAAGTGAGATCACATTCAGGATGAATGGCAAGATTGGGATGGTAACCTTTATTGGCAAAGAACAGGGAGAGACCAGTGGTAGCATTCAGAGCATTGTTGTATGCGAACTCCACAAGTGGAAGGAGTTCAAACCAGTTGTCTTGCTGGTAGTTAGAATAGATCTGGAGGTACTGTTCCAAGGTCTGGTTCATACACTCAGTTTGACCATTGCCTTCAGGGTGATAACTAGAGGTGAAGTGGAGTCAGATGTCAAGTGCTTTTCCGAGAGATCAGAAGAAATGGGAGACAAACTCTGAACCATGGTTGGAGGTAATGTGGGACAGAACTCCGTGCTTGGAGAAGACGTGGAGTAGGAAGAGCTTGGCTAACTCTGGAGATGTTACCTTGTTGTCCATTGGAATAAAGATGCATTGCTTGGACAGACGATCAACAACAACTAGGATAGCGGTGTGTCTGGAGGAAGCAGGAAGTTGCTCTATGAAGTCCATGAAGATCAAGTTCCAGGGCTTAGCAGGGATGGGGAGTTGTTTCAGAAGTCCATAGAGTTTGTGATGAGGGACCTTGGCATGGGTGCAAGCTGTACAAGAGGAGACATACTCTTTGACAAAGATACGAATGCCAGGCCAGGTGTATTCCTGTTGAATAAGCTCTAAAGTTTGGTTTTGTCTGAAATGTCTGGAGAGCGGATGGTCATGCTTGTACCAGAGGACCTGGAGGCAGAGATCGTCAGCATCAGGGACATAAATATGATTGTCCAGATGCAAGAAGCCTTCAGGGTCAATGTTCCAGTGAGAGTCAGGAGGTTCAGAGGTGGACAAATGAAGGGAAGCAATGGGGTTGGAGAGGAGAGCGGAGAGGATATCATTATGGAGAGATTCAAGATCAAACAGGGAGGCAGTGCAGAGTACCAGAGATGTGAGGTAGGTAGTCCAGAGGGATGCACTTAGTTGCTCCTGAGTGAATATGGGTCAGAAATTATGCAGATTGATATGGGCATAGGCCCTATCCCCCTCTTTGGGATAGACATCCCATCGTCTGGTTAGGGCATTGGGTTTGGCATCTAAACGTCCAGGGCAGAAATAAACAACCATATTGAACTGGATAAGGAACTCCGACCACTGGGCTTGATGGCAGGTCAGGAGTTTAGTAGTAGAGAAATATTCCAGGTTCTTGTGGTCAGTCACAACATCAATAGGCATACCAGAATCTTCAAGGTAATGCCGCCAAGACCAGAAGGACTCGTGAATGGCTAGCAATTCCTTGTCATTGGTGTCATAATTGAATTCCAGAGCTGTGAGAGTGCAAGAATAGAAGGCTACAGGCCAGACTTCCTCATTTGGAGATCAGAGGGAAAGAATACTGGTGATTGCATAATTGGAGGCATCAGTCTCAACAATTAGCGGAGCGTCAGGAACCCAATGAGTAAGGATGGGAGTGGAGGTAAAAGCCTCCTTCAGGCAACAGAAAGCGAAACAGCAGAAGTCATTAAAGTCCCAGGGAATACCCTTATGGATAAGATGGATGAGTGGGATTACAAGACCAGAATAGTCATGGATGAAATGGCAGTAAAAGTTAGCGAAACTGAGGAAGGATTGAATATCTCAGACTTTCCAAGGCTCTGGCCAATCAAGAATAGCCTTAACCTTGCCATCAAACATGGTGAGCCCAGAGGGTGAAAGTCAATATCCAAGGTACTCCATGGAGTTGGTATTGAATTCGCATTTTTCTGGTTTAGCGTAAAGGCCATGTTTCCAGAGTCGTTAGAGGACTTCATGGACATGCTCTTTATAAGATGCCTTGTCAGCAGAGAAGATTAAAATATCATCCAAATAGATGATCACAGAGACGTCGAGGAGATCAGCAAAGATAGAGTTGACAAACTGCTGAAAAGCTGCAGGTGTATTGGTCAGTCTGAATGGCATAACAAGCCACTTGTATGAACCATAGCATGTTCGGAAGGAGATTTTCCATTTGTTGCCATTAGCAATATGGACCAGGTGGTATGCATGGTGGAGGTCGAGTTTGGTATAGATTTTGGCATGGCTCAGAGCGTCAAGGAGGTTAGATATACGGAGAAGGGGGTAGTGGTCTTTCTTTGTGATTCTGTTGAGTCCTCGGTAGTCTACACAGAGACGGAGTGAACTGTCTTTCTTATGGATGAAAAGGACAGGGGCTGCATAAGCAGAGGATGATGGACGGATGAATCCCATGGCTAGGTGTTCATCAAGGAAGGTCCAGAGAGACTCAACCTCAGAGGAGGAAAGAGAGTAAGTGGTGCCTATGGGAGGTGAAGTGCCTTCCTCCAAGTCAATTTTAAGGTCGAAATCATGATGCAGAGCAAGGGTTGATGCCTTGCTTTTGCTAAAAACATCTGCAAAATCATGGTATTCTGGAGGAACACCGGAGAGGTTGACTGGATCAGGAGGGGAAGTGGTAGCGGAATGGAGTTCACTTTCCAGAGGGCAAATGCACATGCTAAATTGTACAGAGCATTCAAGACGGCAAGTGGGTGTGAAGGCCAGAGCACTAATGAGCGCTATGAAGGGGCCTTGCAATCAGAAAAACACAGTAGACCAGAGAGGATGGAGTCAGCCAGAGGTGGGAAGGCCAGGGGCTGCAGAGGTGAGCTCAGGGCTGGCACAGACTGCTCTGATGTCTGGAACAAGATACTGCTAGAAGCCCAGTCAATCAATGGATTGTAGCGGGTTAGCCAGTTATGTCCCAAGACAAGGGGACAGGATCCATCCAGCAGAGTGACATAAAATGTTGTCGAAGTGGTGTCACCGGTTTTGAAATGGATGAAGAGGTTGATGGCTTGGGAAATGGTAGAATTTGAGGTACCATTGAAGAGTTGGAGCTAGAGTGGAGGTACAGAATAGGTTGAAAGACCATGTTGGCTTATGAAGGCAGAATCTATGAAGCAATCAGAGGATCCAGAATCTAGGAGAGCTGGAAAAGGTGGGATTTCATGGGACAGGAGGGAAACAGAGGGCATAAGAGATCATGGGTCTAAAAGAGCGGATGCATTTAGTTGAATCTCCTTTGGTGCATGAAAGGAGTCAATGCAGCCTCTGGCCTCCCTGCCTCTGGCTGACTCCATCCCCTCTGGTTGAGGAGAGTTGAGTTCAGTCGGGCAGAGCAGAGCAGAAATGGATGGAGGTGGAGAATGTCAAGTTCTGTTGATATTCAGACTGAGGAATACAGAACAGAAGTACAGAGATTATATAGTAAGTTGGAGGTGGATTACTAAGATGGAAACAAGATCAGGTGGACATATAATGTGCAAAGGTACAGAGGTGAAACAGGAGTGACAAAGTGTCAAGATAAAACAAGAATGAAGAGATGTCAGAATGACATAGGAACAGAGATATCAAGATGAAAACATATTCCAGATGTAAGTACAGAAGAGTGGGATTGGTCTGGAGGAAAGGAGACAAGACTTGGCAAGTAAGAATAGTCCAGAGGTGAATAAGATAGTCCAGAGTTGTGTCTGGAGGACCAGAGTTTGACTCGGTGACTCTAGTATATGACACCACTAATACATGTCTACTACCTGATGACTCAGACAATCTGGCTGATATCATCACCTACAAACAGTGGATCTCAGAGCTTGAGACAGAAATTGAGCAGATTCATGAGGCACACAAGAAGTGAAAAGCGTCAGTACAACAGCAGGCTTTATTTCATTTGCAGATTGATGTGATTTATAGTGGTGATTCCTCTTTCTTGATCATGGGTCATTGTATGCAATAGCTTGTGTCCCTGATGGACCATGTTGAGGATCTTGTCCATGAAGCTGACAGGCGTGTGTCATATACCAGAGTCACCAAGTCAAACTCCAGTCCTCTGGACACAACTCCAGACTATCTTATTCACCTCCAGACTATTCTTACTTGCCAAGTCTTGTCTCCTTTCCTCTGGACCAATCCTGCTCTTCCATACTTACATCTGGAATATGTTTTCATCTTGACATCTCAGTTCCTATGTCACTCTGACATCTCTTCATTCTTGTTTCATCTTGACACTTTGTCACTCCTGTTTTACCTCTGTACCTTTGCACATTATATGTCCACCCAATCTCATTTTCATTTTAGTAATCCACCTCCAACTTACTATATAATCTCCATACTTCTGTCCTGTATTCTGCAGTCTGAATATCAACAGAACTTGACATTCTCCATCTCTGTCCATTTCTGCTCCACTCTGTCCAACTGAACTCGACTCTCTTTATCTTGTTCATCATCTCTCTGACTTGAGTTCTTAGTAACTCTCCTCTGACCTCTGACTCTCTGACCCTCCGAAATCAGGACACTGGACCTATGCAAGGTGCACCACATAAGGTGAAGCCAAGTTCCGGACCAACCAAATACAACAACTCTGGCATTCCAGAGTTACACTCAAAGCATGTTGCCCATGTTTAACAGTGTGCCTGCCTTGATGATCCAGAAGTTCCATCCTCTAAAGAGTGAGCTGCAAGTGTGCCATGTGTTCTGGTCATCATGCTAATCTTATCACACAAGGTCTGACTGGGTATATATTGCTTACAAGGAGCTCCTACATTGGCAGCCATCATTGAGCAGGATATTTACCTCAGAATCCAACATTTTTAGTCTCATTGATGTATACAAGGAGGTTCAGCTACTTGTATCACCTATAGTGACTTACAAATATTGCAGCTCGATCAGGGTGCAGACTCTGCTTGTGGTGATGATGCTGCAAGTCTAAAGCCAGCTGTAGTTCACTGGCTTACTGCAGCACATCCAAGCACTAAGTCTGGCCTTGAACCTAATGAAAAAACAGGTCATGGTTTCAACCATGACATAACTGGGTGGTTGCTTTGTCCAGTGGATTACAATTGGCACAATGATCAGTAATTATTTTAAAATTCTCACTTAGATGTAGCTAATTTGTACACCCAAGGCACTATGCTGCTATCCATGACATCCATCCTGACTTTCTAGTAATGGCGGATTTTTGGCCTGCATTTCTGTATGAGGGTGAAAAGTATGATGTGCAGAATCCAAAGAAGGGGCTGTTGAAGGTATGCAAATAAGTCCTCATTATTGAGTATATCTAATGAAAAATGAAAGACCTTCAAACACATATTCACATCCTCCAGCTCAGTACTCAAGACAGAGATTGAGTGCCAACCAGTGCAGCAATAGAAGAGATCCCAGAAGTGTGATGAACATCACACTCATTCTCATATTGCATACTTACTTGGAATGAAATCCATCAGTCTCCATGTGATTGCTTATATCACAGTTCAGGTATCTTTCATGGTCTTAGTGAAGTGAAGAAATCACTTATCCACTCCTTCTTTAGCTCTGTTTTGCCCTGTCAAGCTGTGGCAGTTGGCAGATCATAGATGGGAAGTTCAACTATCATGACTTTCATAATAATATCATTGCTTTTTTTGAGCATGCTGAAAGCCCCAAAGAGAAAGAATTCATACAAGATCTGCTTTTATGGTGGAATCAGTAATGTATCACTCAGACATTTAATATAGCCATCCATACCATACTTACTTCGGCGCTCACAGCAAGGTCTTTGGGTGGATGAATATGTTGGTATATCAACCATGCAACAAAGGCAACCTATCTGTGGCCATGTCACTCTCCAAAGGAAACAGAAGCACTGCAAGCACATTGTCTATGACATGACTTATCCAAAGATCTGTAGAATAGGTTGTCTAGATTGGATTGGATCCTTAGTGCAATGTTTGGTAGTAGTGGTATGATAATCAGAATCTTGCATGTTGCCATTGGATCATTCAGCACAGCATGTGAATTGTGAATATTTGTGTGATATGATTCATCCTTCCTTTTTCCTGCCACAAAAAGAAAAATTGCATTCATCTGCCAATATCATCATAATACAGTCTGTGATTAACATATACCTTGTGGACTGACAACTCCAATAGACTCTCTATTGGTATAATCTGTGCACATTTCTGTCTGACATAGATAAATGTACCAAGCATTTTCATGTTCTTGACTTCATTCTTCAGTTGTACAGTGAAGCTCTCTACAGTTGAGTGAATGGTTAACTTAAATTTACTACTGTCAATGTTATTGTGTTTATGCATCTACATATTCCAACACAATAATTCAGACAAGTCAATTTCATAGTGACCATCTGCACAAAATTCTGAATGACTGGCTTTAGTTCACCTTTGTCACTATTGGTATTGTAAATGAGTTTTACAAGCAGGGTTGGATATCCTGAAATTGGGCATAGAACACCAACATGCAGGCTAAAAATCGAAACATGCAAGAGGTTGCACCTACATTCCATTTTGCTAGATTTGGTATGAGCGGCAAAGCATTCCGAGACTGTATATGGTTTGATCAAGCTCACCAGCCACATTGTGCTTGTGATGTTTATGATGTAGTAATATATACCTTGCTCATAAAAAGTTAATCCTGTGATGTACATTATGCAGACTATTGGATCTTCCAGACATATTTCATGTAGTTCAAGGCAGGAAACCAAGAGACCATTGGGAAGCAGACAAACAATGCACTTCTGCAGGTGAGGGGAAGTGTCGTTCATGCATTCATCCACAAATATACCTGTAAATGTGAAAACCAGAGATCCAGAGAAAATCAGAGTCACTCTCTATGAGTGAAGTTATGCTGCATGATATTGTGTCCCAGTTCTCCTGGAGGAATAGCTTTGGGCACTACCAGGTATGTTCTGCAAATAGAGCACTAGTAAAAACTCATGGATTCATTTTGTGGACAGCTAGAGCATATGGATCACATGCATGTTTATTGGAAAATACAGAAAAGTCAAGACTGTATTCAGTGGTTGTGGCAAGAAGTTACCAGACAAAGAGATCATGATGCTCTCCACTAACTTTTACAGACCACAACTTGAATAAGATGCACCTGTATCCATCTGAGGTCTTTCCAGTTGGTTCAGTTAATAGTTCAACTTCTCAAATATCTATGAGAAGTTGCAGACAACATCCAGGTATACTCATAGAGGACCCTCCACAATACTCTTCAGTATCAAGTTCCCATGCTCCCCTGATGCCCTATCCTCTAGGGGATCACAGAGTATATGCAATATTTCATTGCGGAACTCTCTACCTGAGGCTAAAACAGCAGGAGTGAGTGGTGGATTGAGATTGAAGATGGGTACAGAATAAAACCTATCCTTGGAGTCCATTTCCATCCAAGCCATACACCTGAAGTAGGCTGCCATAGCAAATATACAATGCACAGAGATAGCATAAGATACTATTGGGTTCTTGTTGGGATGTTTGAAATGAGACTGATCAATAGAACAGGCCACATCAATTCGCTTAGTTATGTTGCCAGACACAAGAGAGGTTGTTGATAAACTGGAGGTGACCAGTGTTGCACCACAGGGCTACTGTCACAGGGATGTGAGGCTCAGGTTGGTTAGGGACAGTGAAGGAGAGACAAAATCCAGCAGTGACCCTGAAACATTGGATAAGATGTTAGGTGGTGTAACAAAGACTTGCCAATGGACCGATGATGAAATAGGTCAGATAGCAGATGGTGGAATGATGGCAATCATTGAAGGAAATGTGCACTTGATTGAATAGGGGCATGCAACTAACGGGAACACTCAGTCATATGCAGTACAACAGACTATATTGATTTACCTAACAGGAACACTATCTACAGGTTAGTTTGAGTAGATAACACTATGGATATAAATGGCTCACCTCAGTTGCATGCAGTACAATGGACTGAGGTGTTCCATGTTGAAACAGTACTACTTATATACAATAACTCACTATTGTATTGTGCAAAGGGGATAAGGATCATGGATGAGATCTGTGTTAGCAATGAACACAGGTATATAGGAAAATGAAAGTATGCAGTACAAAGAATGAAATGGTCCATGCAGTCTGCAATATGCAGGGAATGGACCACATTGGTCCACACATCCACCAGTGATTGCTTGGGCCAGTTGTGACTGTGGCTGTGTGCATGCTTGCTATTCCAACAATCATGCAGATGACTTGGTATTGGTCTCAACTCACTATATGGGTGGCAGGTGTGGAGCACTGCCAAGCACGTGTAGCTTGCGAGAACGACGTTGAGTTGGGGCCCGGAAAGCCGCGGTGATCCTGAATTTGTCAGCATCACAAACTCCGCGTGGATGGACGGGAGTGATCGATCGACAACTTGGACAGAGGTAACTCGAACTTCCAACTTGATAGAGT
>JBBPKJ010001209.1:0-12199 GCA_038089195.1 Brasilioporus rufonigricans | reverse complement strand
CTACAATCATGAGATCAACCTCACAGAATTCTTTACTCCTAAAATAGGCAAGATCTAACCACTGTTGGTCAATGAACAAAAAGCTACAGAGGACCTTTTAAAAGAAATTCTGGATGCAGGAAAATTTGGCTGTCAAATTTGCCTAAAGCTTTCCTATTCTTTTTCATCAAGGAAAATTTAGATCTTGCCAAGACTACCACTACCTCAATGAACACACCATCTGAGATGCATACCCTTTATCACTCATCTCTGATCTCATCAACAAGCTCAAGAATGCAAAAGTCTTTGCCAAGTTGACATATGCTGGGGGTACAACAATGTCTGAATCAAAGACAGACATTAATGGAAGGCAGCTTTTATTACCCACAAAGGACTCTTCAAACCTCTAGTCATGTTTTTTGGAATGTCCAACTCCCCAGCTACCTTCCAATGTTTCATAAATGACTTGTTCCAAGATATGATAGCACAAGGATGGCTAGTCATTTACATGGATGACCTCTTGATTTTCTCTCTAGATGAAACCACTCACACCAAAAGAACCAAACAAGTCCTTCAATGAATGGAAGAACTGGACCTCCACTTAAAACTGGAAAAATGTACCTTTTCATTCAAGAAAGTGGAATATTTAGGAATGGTCATCAAACCCAGCCAACTACCAATGGATCCAGTAAAACTTGATGGAATTGCATCTTGGCCTACCCCATCCATAGTAAAGGAAGTTTACTCCTTTCTAGGATTTGCCAACTTTATAGACAATTTATCCTGGATTACTCCACTGTAGCCCAACCACTTATTGATCTGATCAAACAGTCTACCAAATGGTCCTGGTCCTCACCTTGCCAAGAATCCTTTGACCAACTCAAACCCATCCTCCAACTCCCAGATCTGTCATGGCCTTTTGCTATTGCCACTGTGATGCCTCTGCCTTTATCTCTGGAGCTGTTCCTCTCTAGATGGACACCAATGGTAATCGGCACCCTTGCTCCTATCTATTCCAATTATTTTCCCAGGGCAAAATAGAATTATAACATTTATGATAGAGAACTCCTGGCCATTATCCAAGCACTTAAATCCTGGTACCACTATCTCCATGGCTTCCCATATTCCATCCAAGTCTTTACAGACCACAAAAACCTGACCTATTTCAAACAATCTCAACAACTCAACTGATGACAAGCCAGATGGCTTTTGGATATTTCAGATTTTGACCTGAAATTAATCCATGTCCCAGGGAAACTCCTTGCTAGACCTGATGCTCTCTTCTAACAGCTGGACCTATCCTCTAACAATGATCACAATTCCAGCACTATTCTACTCCCCCAATTCATCTTTATCAACACCATTGACATTGCTCTTCATGACCACATATCCAAATTCTCCAAAACCAACCCCCTGGTGCTCCAAAAGCTACATCTCATGAATGATGACATTCCAAAGACCCTGTGGTCACATTTTGCAGACTTTCAATTAATTATTAAAGATCCTTGTTTATTGTCCCTAGAGAACTATCCTTTGGTGGATGTTGACTATCTACAACTTGTGTGGCTATGTGCTACTATAGGCTATCAAGTATTATGATATGTGACTATTAACTGTGGTTAGGACCATGAGTGAGCCTGGAATTCACTAAGCTCCTGCACCAAATGAGCTGATAAGGGGGGTCAGATTATAGGTACATAGGTAGGTGATAGCTATGGGATGACCTTCTGATGTCAGAGAGATGTAAAGCACAAGGGATGCTGGGATTGCACTTGTGTTGGGGAGGTTTATTGGGTGCTAATTGAGACATGGTGGTGGTTTGGGTTCAAAGGTCCACAAGAACAAAATGATCTTTTCAATTAGCTAACAACATACTTATCTACCAAGGACATGTTTATGTTCCCCCTGACAGTGACCTCCATTGACCTATTCTGCAAGGCTGCCATGACCATGAAACTGCTGGACACCCTGGCTTCCTTAAAACACACCAGCTTGTTGCAGTGGAATTCTGGTGGCCCAGTCTGTGCAATACATCAACAAATATGTCTTGAGTACACCATCTGCCAACAGAACAAGTCTAACACTCATTCTGTTGTTTCCCCAATCACCCCTATTGCATCCAATGCATCCCACCCTTTCTAGCAGATCTCTTGTAACCTCATCACCAACCTCCTAATCTCTGCTGGCTTCAATTCCCTATTGGTCATGGTCAACCACAGGCTTACAAAAGGGGTAATTCTTTGCCCTACAAAAAAGACCATTACTGCTGAAGGAATCACTGCCCTTTTTTCCTTAAAGTTTACACTTGTTTCAGTCTCTATAATATGATTATCACAAACTGAGGACCTCAATATGCATCCAACTTTGCCAAGGAACTAGGAAAACTCTGTTATGACTGGATCCTCTGGTCCAAGTCCAACTGGAGATTGGAAGATGATAGGTGGAGTTGAGGGTTAGGTGATGAAGGTGGACATGATGTCCAAACTGGAGGTGTTAGAGCAGATGGGGGACATAGTGAGGACATCAGTGCAGGACTTATGTGTCATGCTGTAAAGCAGGTCCATGTCCTTGTATTTCAAGATGGAGTTTTAACAGGAGGAAGCATAGAGAGTTAGGAGGGATCAGACAAGGACAGGAGGCTGTCTTAGTCAATATTAGTGCTAAAGCATAGTATACAGGAGAAGTCCTGAAACATGATCAGAGTAAGGTATGGAGGATCAGAAATGGAACAAGGACATGAAGTAACTACAGAGATGAAATATGTGATGTGGTGGAGGGTACAAAGCTGTCAAATAAGCTACTGAAGAATGATCAAGGGTCAGAGTACAATAATAGGCAAACAATCCACACAATTTCCAACCCATATTCACTCAGGAGCAGCTCATCACATCCATCCAGGCTACCTATCTAGCAACTCTGGTACTCTGTGCTGCCTCTCTGTTTGATCTTGAATCCCTCCATAATGTAATGTCCTTTCTGTTCTTTCCTCCAATCCCAATCCCATTGCTTCCATCCATTTGTCCACCCTGAAGGCTTCTTGCATCTAGATGATTGTATCTATGTCCCTGATACTGACAATCTCCACCTCTTGGTCCTCTGGTACAAACATGATGATCCACTCTCCAGACACTTTGGACAAAACTGGACTTTAGAGCTTATTCAACAGGAATACACCTGGCCTGGCATGTGTCCCTTTGTCAAAGAGATGTCTCCTCTTGTATGACCTGTGTGCCTGTGCCAAGGTCCCTTGTCACAAGCCCTACAGACTTCTGAAACAACTTCCCATCTCCAACAAGCCTTGGAATTCAATCTCCATGGACTTCATAAAGCAACTCCCTGCCTCTTCCAGACATATAGCTATCCTCATCATCATTGATCATCTGTCCAAGCAATGCATCTTTATCCTGATAGACAACAAGGTAACATCTCTGGAGTTAGCCAAGCTCTTCTGCTTCACATCTTCTCCAAGCATGGAGTTCTGTCCCACATTACCTCTGATTTGGATTCAGAGTTTGTCTCTCATTTCTTCTGGTCTCTCAAGAAAGCTCTTGATATATGTCTTCACTTCATCTCTGGCTATCATTCTGAAGGCAATGGTCAAACTAAGCATATGAACCAGATCCTGGAGCAGTACCTCTGGATCTACTGTAACTACCAGCAAGACAACTGGTCCAAACTCCTTCTGCTTGTGGAGTTCACATACAACAATGCTCCTAACACTACCACCAGTCTCTCTCCATTCTTCACTAACAAGAATTACCACCCCAATCTTGCCATTCATCCTGAATGTGATTTCACCTCTGCCTGAGCCCACAAACCCTCCATAGAGCTTGATTCCCTTCACCAATTCCTCTGTGAAGAGACCACCACAGCCCAGAAACAATACCAAGGACCAATGGATGCCAAACAAACTCTGGCACTGGACTTGAAGGTCCAGTGACCAAGTATTTGTCAAAGCCAAGTATTTCTGCTCCATCCAATCCTCCAAGAAACTCTCTGAAAAGAACCCATCTTCCATGTCTCTTAGTTAGAACCAACTGTCCTCCAATACTATTTTTGAACCATATTCAGCCACCTCTGCCTCCAGTTGAAGTTTACAGAGAACCAGAAGACAAGATCTCTAAAATCCTAGACTCCAAGATAGATTGGAGATACTGGAATTGCAAGTTGTTATACTTGGTACAATTGTCTGGCTATGAGGCAGGAACTGAGGAACTGAGAGAGGAACAAAAGAATGGACAGAGAGCAGAAGTGGAGAGCAAGAAATGGAGGTCCCCAGAGGGGATCAGGGTGACTGCAGGTCAGAGGAGAAAAGGGAGAGGAAAAGGGAGGAGACAACAGAGACAGAGGACAGGACAGATAATAAGAGTGGAATATACTGTAAGGTCCAGAGAAAAATGGAGAATAGAAGGAGAGAGCCTTGGAGATGGATCAGAGGAAGAAACAGAGTTCCATAGAAGAGGGAACAGAGAAGGAGGAGAATGGAAGGGCTAAGAAATAGCATCAGAGGTTTCCTAAAAGGGGTTGGAGGAAGAAATGGAGGTCCCTGGAAAAGGGAGTGGAGGCAAAAGACTGAAACAGAGGAGTAGTGGAGGGCCCCACAAGTAGGGTCAGAGTTATGGGGGTGAAATACAACATGTCTGGAAAAGAATGCAAGGGCCAGAGAAGAACAGGAAGAATGCTGGGGAGACCCAGGAAGAGGTTGGAGTGACTGGAAGCTACAAGAATGGAAAAGAAGAAAGACAGTGGCAATTGAAAAGAGGGTTGGAGGACCCCAAAAAGGGGTTGGAGTTGTGGAGATAAAGCACAGAATGTCCAGAGGAAGAGTAGAGAAGACAAAAGTGAACAGAGGTGACTCCATAAGTGTCATGGTGGTGATGGTGCCCTCCCATTTAGGCCAAGCCCTTGAGGCCAAGAGGAGGATGGAGATAATGAAAAACAATGAAGAATTAGGAACTCCAGAGGTGACTCCAGAGGTATTGACTGAGGAAGGAAGTGGAGATGAAGAGAATGATAACCCTCCAAAGGAGGACTTGGAGGTAGAAACAGAGTAATAATGGGGCACAAGAGTGTCCACAAAATGAGAGACAGGAAGGAGAAGTGAAGAGAAATCATAAAACAGAGTGTCTGGAGGTGAAGAACAGAGGATCAGAGGTTGAAGGAGAAGAGATGTGAACCTGGCAGAGGTTCTGGAGATATGAGTGGAGAGATAAAATGACAGCAGGAGTGTTTAATGGTCTCCTGGTGAAAACCAGTGAACTCCAATCAATTCCAATGTTGGAGGTGAACAATAGCAGAGTAATGGGTGGAATTGGGTCAGAGTAGAACAGAATTGGCTGGAGTAGGCTGCTGTTATAGATTTCAACAAGGAGGAGCTGCAGAGAAGGAAGAAAACAGACAGCAGCAGGAAAATGGATATCAGAGGTCATAATGGAGGTTAAGCAGAGTCAGAATAACAACATGAACAGAGGTAAGGACAGAACAGAGAACAGGAAAGGATAAAATGCAGAGATGCCAGGAGGTGACAAAAGAGATTAAAAGGACCAGCACAGGAAACAGTCCCTTATAGTGGGAAGGTCACTAGACTTGACCTTGGGTGAATCCAAGTGCAACTCCAAGGATTGTATCTCCAGAATGGAGTCCTGGAGTGTGGAGGTCTTTTGGCATTCAGTCTATAAGAGCATGAGATAAAGTGCTATTTAATACCAAGTCAATCAATGGATCATTATATGATGAGTGGCATGTTCTGAGCTGAACAAACATCAGTGAATCCCAAAGGAGGTTGGCATGAAGACCCAGAGGTGGATTTCCCAAAGGTAAGAAGAGATAGAGGTGGTCTGGAATAGACTGGAGACTGCTGGAGATGGCAGTCCTAACAAAGGTTAAGTGGAGGATATACAGAGGAGTGAAGACAGTGGTCCGTGAATGACTGCAAATTGTCTGGAGATCATTGGAGTTGGTAAAAAAACAAAGAACAAACAGATACTGAGGGAGAAACAAAGGCAAAGGAAATCATGAGGAAAATGAACAGATGTATCTAGGCAGAGGATGGTACTAATTTGTGCACTTGTGGCATTCTTGTTTGCTACCACCAGCTTGCCATTCCTCTCATCCTTCCATGATTGTGCTGGATGCTCTCATGAAATTACAACAACATCCAATGCAGGGCCAGTGGCTTCTGTTGCTAACTTGTCCTTTAGTACCTAAGTACATGGTCTGTCAAATATATGAAGAGTTATTGCAAGTAGACTCACATCATTGACGGATTGACCCTTTGGTTGCATATCACCCCTCTCCACACTCATGATGCACTTTCATTCACAGAAATGCTGCTGCCTTTCAGCAGCAAGTTCACACTGATGCTATGTGCATTCTGCCTTTTTGACTTCCTCATCGTGCTCATAGTTGCCCCACATCTCCTCTATCAACTAGCTTGTCTTTTCTGTTGCATTTCATTCTCTTCCACTGTCTCAATACACTTCCAGTTCAGATCATGGAAAGTGAGCTGCCAACTTAGAGCAGACTGGTAGCAACTCCAACCTCTTGGAGTAGGCTTTATTTTTTCTGCAAGCTGTACACTGACTTTTTTTTTTGCTAGCTTTGGAACAAAATACTGTACCATGAGTCCATGCTCATTTTCCAGGATTAATGAGATTGTCAATAGGCTTCTGCATGTTTACATCTATCAGTGCAACGTCAAGTCACTTCTGCTTTTACAAAGGACATAAAATTGAACACTTTGCTGGTATCTTTGCACCTTGTAGTCAGCAGCCTTTATAAGTCATTCTAGCCAGACCTCACATAGGAAACCACATTTGTTTTCAGTCTTGAGTGTGACTGTCATTTTGAACATATGGATCAAGGATTTGTAATTCTCCTCTCACTCTCAAAAGACAATATTTGACTCTTTTGCAAGTTTGTGTGTCTCAAAGCACACTTCAAGGTTTTGATTGAATGCAAACCAGACACCTTCCTCCTCTATCATTCCTGCATTGAGGCCAAAGTGATAGCTCAACATTGGGGGGTTGAGAGGTAAGCTTAGAGGGAGGTTCTCAAGCAACTGCTGCAGATGATATTCAAGAAGTAAAAGCTGATGATGGACCCTCTGAGCCATAAGACTGAGCTGGAGTCATTGTTGCAATGAAGTACAGTACAGTGTTATTGTGTAACAAAACTTGAGTTGAAATTTTACTTGACCTCTCCATTCCTTGCACAAATCCATGTCCAAAGCTAAGCCTAAGTTGGCATTGGATGTCCAAGTCACTGCCACTTAGCCAAGGTTGCTAATTTCCTGGTGATCATGGTTGGATAACTCAGAGGTTGCTTGTGCTCCTACTGTGGCAACATGTCATGCACCCTACAAGGTTACCTTCATACAGAAGGCTACAGTATACATCCCTGATACTGCTCACCACAACCCCATCTCATCCCTCCACTCCTCCAAAGTTGGATGGAGGCCATGAAGGCATCTTTCAAACTCAACAATGTCTCCAACAGGATTACTGGTGGCCTGGTATGGGCACCTACATATGCAGATATATTGCCAGATATGCCACTTGCCAAGCAAACAAAGTAAACACCCACTCTACCATTCTGGCACTGTCACCACTCCCCTCCTCAGCTGCCTGCCCATTCCAACAGATCTCTATGGATCTCATCTCTGGCCTCCCTCCTGTCATAATTTTCCTCCCTTGCTTCAAAAACATTGATGCTTCTGGCATAGCAGACCTTTTTTTTCAAACATGTCTTCCCCAGATTCAGCCTCTGTGATACCTGCATCTCTGATAGTGGCCCTCAATTCATGGTTGTTGATGGTGCTTTGGGTCTAAGGAGGAAAGGCTGAGGAATGAAGTCTTTCATATTCTTTTAGAGCAGAGCTAGAATGTTTTAAGTTTTGCTTTGGGATCCATTAGTCATCCTCCAGTGGATATTCTTTCCATTTGATCAAGAAAAAGTGGGATTTTGGTAGACTGTGATGTTTTAATATCTATTCTACTTCAAATTCTTCTTCATCTTCTATAAAGTCTGGTGGTGGTTTTGGGAAGTTTGGACCATGTATATTGTTTTCACAATAGGACAATAAGAGAGAAGTGTGGAATATAGGATGAATCTTCCAGGTTTTTGGAAGGTGTTAAAACCAGGAACTCTGGTCCATGTCCAGCTGGAGTTTGAGGGGCTTTAAGCAGACATCATGGGAAAGTTCATGGAGGTGGACATAAAGTCCAGAGTGGAGTAGAGGTGTCAGAGATGAGGGGGGACACAATGAGGATATCAGTGCAGGACTTATGTGTCACACTCTTGAGCAGGCCTGTGTCCTTGTATTTCAGAGCAGCAAAGCTCTGACAGGGGGAGGAGCAGAGATGAGGGAAATGTTGGACAAGAACAGGAGTATGTCAAAGTTGGACAGAGATTAGAAAGTGGACACTGGACAAAGATAAGAGATTGTCTAGGTCAGACAGAGATTAGAGAGGGGATGCCAGACAAGGATGGGAGGTTATCTAAGTTGATATTCAAGCTACAGGAATGGATACAGAAGATGTCCTTAAATATGAACAGAGTAAAGTACAGAGTAACAGATATAGAACAAGGACATGAAGTAATGGATAAGTGGAAGGGTCAGAAGTGTTGGATATACAACCGAGGAATGTACAAGGGTCGGAATACAAGGATATACTAAAACAGATAAGGGTCCAGGCACTTCCAAGTGTCCTAGCATTGATCCGATTGGATATACAGAAACTCTGGGCATGAGGAGGAGGAGGAGGACTGAGTGGGTGGAGATGACCAGAGATGGTCGGAGGAGTGGCCAGGGGGGTGAGAGAATGGCTAGGATATATGGATATGACAGTGTCTCCCTTTTACAGCCAAGCCCTCAAGGCCTTTAGCAAGCAGAGAGTGTGGTGTGGAGCTAATCCATGGAGGCTGTCAAGCCTTGTTGGAGAGGACACATCAAAAACAGAGGATATGGAGGTGCTTACTAAGGTCCAGTCCAGAGGAATGCCATGCAGAGCAGAGGAGATGAGATATTGAAATCAATAACTATAGTGCTACCACTGAGGTGACCTGTGCAGAGGAGAATAGCCCAAACAGAGGAAGTTGAGGAGGTGACACTGTCAAGTGCAACTTCTGGCAACTGGAAACGGAGTGTGAATGGGGGGGCATTAGATAGAGCAACAGGTCTGGAGTGTGCAGGAGGAGCACAGGCATGAAAAGAGGATGATTTGCGAGATATAGGCAAGGTGTGCCAGGTGGTAGTGGAGGTTCAGAGGGGGGAAGCAGGAGCACTGGAGGAGGAAGCAGAGGAAAACAGGAGGTATGGAAACCAAATGGAAACTGAGGCAGAGAAAATAGAAACAGAACAGAGACAAAGTGCAAGGATAGAAATAGACTGTTAAGGACAGAGGGACAGGAATGACAGAATAAGAGAGGAGCAAAAGAATGAACAGACAGCAGAAGCAGAGGAGAAATGGAGGTCCTCAGAGGAGGTTGGAACAACTAGGAGGATCACAGAGGAGAAAACAGAGAAGGAAATGAAGGAGGAGACAGAGACAGAGAATAGAAGGTAGTAAGGACAGACATACTATGAAGTCCAGAGGAAAATGGAGAACTGAAGGAATAGCCCCAGAAAGAGTCAGTGACAAGGAGGTGTCCAAGGATGAGTGGAATAGGAGAGCAGAGAATTCCAGAGGGGAGTCAGAGGAGAAGAGACAAGGCTTAGAAACAATGTTGGAGGTTCCTGAAGAGGGTTGGAGGAAGAAATGGAGATCCCTAGAAAAGGGAATGGTGAAGGAGGAGCAGAGAAAAGGCTAAAAGATAGCATTGGAGGTCCCCTAAGAGGGGTTGGAGGAATAAATGGAGGTCCCAATGAAAATGGAAAAGAATTAGAAACTCCAAAGGTAAACTCTGGAGGTATTGACAGAGAAAGTGATAGAGACAGAAGAATGGTGAGCCTCCAAAGAAGGACTCAGAGGTGGAAGGGGAATAATGCAATGGCACACAAGAGTGTCCAGAGGATGAGGGACAGAAGTGAAGAAGCAAGGAGAAATAATAAAAACAGAGTGTTTGGAGATGAAGAAAGAAGAATTGAGGTTGAAGGGGATAGGATGTGAGCCAAGCAAAGGCTCTGGAGGTATAAGCAGAGGAAATAGAATAAGAACAGGAGTGTTAAATGGTCTCCTGGTGAAACTCTGTGAACTCCAGAGTGTTCCTAGAACTCCAATCAATCCCAATGTTGGAGGTAAATAAAAATGAAGTATGAGGTGGAATTGGGTCGGAGTAGGCTGGAGTTATGGGTTTAAACAAGAAGGAGTGTGGAGAAGGAAAAGCAGAAGGCTGTGAGGAGATGGACATCAGAGGTCATAGATGGAGGTAAGTGGAGTCAAATAACAGAATGAACAGAGGTAAGAATGGAAACAGAGAACAAAGAATGTTGAGAAGGTTGGAGATGCCAGGAAGTGGCAGGAGTTTTAAAAGGACAATTACAGGAGACAGTCCCTTATAGCAGGAAGGTGACTGGACTTGAACTGGTCAAGGTCCACAGGACTGGACCTGAAAGGTCTGAGGACTTTGGGTGAATCTGAGTGCAACTCCCAGGATTATATCTCCAGAATGGAGTCCTGGAGTGCAGAGGTTTTTGGTGTTCAATCTGTAAGAGCATTAGACAAAGTGCTGCTATTTAATATCAAGTCAATCAACAGATCATTATATGGCAAGTGGCGATATCCTGAGCTGAGCAAATGTTAGTGAACCCAAAAGGAGGTTGGCACAAAGGCCCAGAGGTGGATTTCCAAAAGGCAAGAAGAGGATTGAGGTGGTCCAAAATGGACCAGAGACTGCTAGAGATGATGGTCTTGACAAAAGGTTAAACAGAGGATGTACAGAGGAGTGAAGATAGTGGTCCAGAAAAAGGACTGGAAACCATTGGAGTTGACAGTCCTGTCTAGGATGGAAACAGAGGATATGAAGAAGAAGTAGAAACAGAGGTCCAGAAGTGTCCAGAGATCATTGGAGTTGGTAAAAATGATGAACAGAAGTGAAATGGAGGCAGAGGAAATCATGAGGAAATGAGTGGATAGGTCTGGAGTGCTCCTGAAATGGAGCTTGGGTGAGGGTGACACAACTCCCAGGTCTGAAATGAGAATGGAGGTGGTCCAGAATGGACTGAAAAGCATAATGGAGAGAAGAAAAACAACAGAGGTGGTCCAGAGAGGACTGGAGGTCATCAGAGATGATGGTCCTGATGACAAAAACAGAAAAGAAGATGTATAGAGAGAACAGAGATGGAAGGAAAAGGAACTGAAAGGAGAGGGGAAAGGGTGCACCTAGAGGTGCTCTGGAAGGAGCCCAGACAAGGACAACACAATTCCAGGTCTGGAAATGAGAACAGAGGTGGTCCAGAATGGACCAAAAAACAAACATGGGGGAACAAAAGAATGGATGCATCTGGGAGTGCTCTGAAGAGGAGACCAGACAAGGGCAATGCAATTCCCAAGTCCAGAAAATGAAACATGGAGAGTGGTCCAGGAAGGACCAGAAAATGAAGCAGAGGTGATCCTGAGTGGTCCAGGGGCAGAAATGGAAGATAAAGGAATGGATTTATCTGGGAGTGCTTCCAGGAGGAAGCCCAGACAAGGACAATGCAAGACCCAGGTCTGGAGATGAAACAGAAGTGGTTCAGAGAGGACCAAGGAAACTGAAACAGAGAAAAAAATGGATGCATCTGGAGTTGCTCCTGAAAGAAGCCCAGACAAGGATGACACAAGTCCCAGGTCTGGAAATGAAAGAGCAAATGAAATAAGGAAGGAAAGGGTGCATCTGGACTCCTAGGTCTGGAAAGTGATGCAGAGGTGGTCTGAAGTGGACTGGGAAATAGAATGGAGGTCCAGAAATGCAACAACAAGGGAAACAGAGAATGTGCCTGAAGGAGGCTGAGCAGGAGTTTGGAGTAGCCAGAGTGGCCAATACTTGAAAAACACAACTCTGGAGGTGGGCTAGAACCTTATTGACAGAGTGTCTGGTTGCCCAAAGGTTGCCAGGAGGCAGAAACAAGCAAAAGATAGAAACAGAGGGGGCTAACAAGGAGCCCATACCAGTGGTCTAGACTTGCTGGAGTTGGTAAGCAGAGGAACAGAGTTACCATCGGACTGAAGGTCCTCAGGTACAGAGATTGTAACAGGAGGCATAAAGTGAGAGGAAGGGAAAGAAAAGAAGAAAAAGGACA
>JBBPKJ010001208.1:0-12200 GCA_038089195.1 Brasilioporus rufonigricans | reverse complement strand
CAAGTGGGACAAAGACGAGAGAGGCAGCCATCTCGTCGGATGGGTCTCGCCTGATTATCTAGCCACTCTTGAGACGCATTTTTCGCTTGTTCCGATCCAGCAAGGGCGGCCAGATTGGAATTGCCAGACATGGGTTGTTGAGGCCCTGAGGGGGTTGAACCAGCCGCATATGTATTCGGTGCAAATAGACTACTCGCAATGGTTCCAGCAGATGAGCATCGTGGAAAAGGCATGGGAGGTTGGCGATGATGCCTAGGTTGACGTTTCCGCACTCCTAAAGGGTGCAAAAAATGAAAATGTATATCTAGACGTGACGGTGATGTAGTGACTAGACATTTTGTATTTGTACCATGTATCATCCATCCATCATACTGTGCTGGGATTCTAGACCCCCACATCATGGTCGCAGTATTTATCCCTGCCGCGAGGCAATTACTGGTTAACCACAGTTGCCAATGGATGAGTCGAATGTGTCACCAAGTCTATTTCCTTAGAAGCTTCAGAGACTCTTAAATTCGTCCGTATCATACGACCTATGAGCAAGTAATGCCATCTACGATCACATGAGCAACCTTTGGGTTCGCGAGTGAATTCGCTGTCATTGTACTTCTTACCTCGCGCCAGGAGGTACAACTACCAACGCATTCTCGAGACTCGGATTGGTCAAGCGGCATAGTTTAAGTTTGGTTTGCTACCGATGGCGAGAGCGACGTGGCATGAAGTAGCTGGCACCTCTCTGGCACATATTGACAAGCCCGGGTAAATCTTGGCGCTCGTTCAAAATCACCATGAAACAGAGCATGGCAGAAAGCCGTACCTTGTCAAGGGGGTTTGAACACAGATTCTTTCGAAGAAAAGCTGGAGTAATAACGTACAGTAATTGGACTTTGCTCACGACAGCAAGTTTATAACAGGTTCGACCACGTTCAGGACCAATTAAAGAGACCAAGAAGAGAACATGAACTACTCAAATATTTCAGTTCTGCGCTGGCACAGAAGATTAAACGACACCCTATGAAAGCGGATCGCATTTTAGTCCATCACTCAACTATCATCAGTCGGAGGCTGAGGAGTGTAGCGCGAGATGGTACAATGAATTTCCAGGGGACATCTCCGGGTGTTCAGCGACGCTGCAAATTGACCAGATTGGAGTAGCCTCTGAAACGTCTGATGAGGTTAGATTGTTGGATGTTATGCTCTCTGACTGCTTTGGATTTTGCATGGATGACTATGTGATCTCCAAATTAGGCGTGGAAGGATAGCCAAGTTCATCCCTGCTTAGAAAGCGAAAATCCGGCCTAGGAGCCTTGCAGTTAGCCGTTACAGCTGATTTCAAAACTATACGGAAAACCATTTTAGGATTTGCAGTGACTGTGTGGGGACCCAGGTGCATCTGAGTGAGAACATATCCAACTGCATAGTAGCTACTTGCCTCCAACTATGTTGTCTGAGCAGGAATCTTCCCCTCTGCCAGAAAAATCCTACTTGTTTCCTCGGATTAAAAGCCTACGGCAATGTCGCATTAGCAAGCAAGCGCGCAGCCACAGCTGCGACCGGCCCGAGTGATTGCCGGTATGCACATCATATGGACCCTTTCATTGTATCTATCGCGTACTTACTGTTTCTCTGATTCCTGTGTCTCGCGTATCCGGAGCTCTTCCAGCTCCTAGTATCCCCTTTAGCTAGTATTCACTCTCTTTCGTATATAAGATGTCCATTTGTACTCGAACACCTCAGTCCGTTGCATCTCGGGCACGATTGAGGTGAGTTACTAACCTTCACATTACCTACTTGAAGCTTACTCATATATAGTTTATTCTCTTAGGTGAATATATATTAGTCCGTTGCATCTTGCGTTTGTTCTCTTAGTCACGCGTCCCTATTCGATCGAGTGGCCATTTCCTTCGGGTAAGTCACCCAATCATAACATACTGAGCAATGGGATAGCGAGAACAAAATTTTTTGATGGAGATTGATTTTCTTGCTTCACTTAGATGCACTCTCACACGATCACTTCGAATTCTGAAACAGTTTTCCGTATGGTTTTGAAATCAGCTGTAACTTACCTCAAAACTGCTCCCTCTCGGCATATTCGTAGGATTAATCACCTCCTACACTGTCCCTGCTTTGGTCATAGGAGGCACGGAAGTGTCGTCAATAGCTTCATCTCAGAGAAGCCGTCCACCGATGAGAAAGATAGCAAAGGATATAGACCTAAGGTGTTCATCCCAAATACGCTTGCAAGATGGCCGTGGCCACGGCGTATCAACCCGCATCATGCTATTATAACAAAGGAATCCGATGCATGGATGGAGAGCCTCCGTGCCCTGAGCCCGAGAGCACAATATGCCTTTAGTCGCTGCAACCACAGTAAATTGGCGTCTGGCCCTTATACTCTGATGTACGCACTTACCTTGCTTGTTAGGTCATCTTGCTAGTTTGACTTATCCTACAGCGAAGAAAGGTAAGTTGCCACAAACGTGTTAATCGGTGGTCTCATAGCTGTTCGACTAGAGCACTTTAGAGCCTGTTGTGACTTCATGAATCTAGCCTTCTTCATCGATGAGTGTTCGGATGTGTCCGAGCCCTCTGAGGTCCAAGAGCAGAAGGTCGTCATAATGGATGCTCTCTGCAACCCACGCAAGGCGAGACCAGATTGGGAATGGATCGGTGGAGAGATGGCTCGTCAGTAAGTGTTTTACTAGTTCTCTTGTGAACTCGTGATATGACGTCTGCTCAACGACAGATTCTGGGAACGTACAATACGGAACGCGAGCAAGCAGTCTCAGAAGAGGTTTGTTACAGCTTTCGATGAATATCTCGAAGGTGTCGTGCAGCAAGCCCTCGACAGAAGTGGGCATCGCATTCGTGATCTCGAGAGTTACATGGACATTCGGCGCAACATAATTGCGATGAAACCTGCGTTTGCTCTGTTAGAACTGGCTCTCGACATCCCTGATGAAGTTATGTCACACCCAGCAATCCAAGAGATGGCCTTAGCATCTGTCGATATGATCTCTATTGACAATGTCAGTAATATTTGTGATCATTTAATATCACACGAGACTTAGTATGTAATCACTTTAAAGGACTTAACATCCTACAATGTCGAGCAATGCCATGGAGATGACAATCACAACATTATAACGATCGTGATGAATGAAGTCGGGATGGATGTGAATGGTGCAATGCTCTGGGCCCAAGACTTCCACACTAAACTAGAGCAAAAGTTCCATGCTGCCATGGCAGGGCTTCCTGAGTGGGACGAACCACTGAATTCACAGGTGAAGGAATATTATGATGGCCTGGGGCAGTGGGTACGTGGTTACTATGATTGGCAGTTCGAGAGCGAGAGATATCTCGGCGATAGAGGCCCAGAGATCAAGGAAAAGAGATGGGTTTCCCTCATGCCGAGGGAGCTTAAGAAAAACACAATGACAGAGATTGGGCCAGTGCTTGTTGACAGTTCTCTATTGTAATTAATTCAAGTGAACTTCAGGCCCAGCTCCGAGCATATTGCGTAATTGCAAGCGTTCAGAAACTCACTATGTCTGTATCTGCTCTGTTGTGGTATCTCGGAAACCACCTGTCGTATTGTATCAGCATGCATAACACTCCCGTTTTATTAGTACAATGTGCTACTGTATGATGTGACTCATCTGGTGTGTACCAACCGAGAAAGCACATCCAAACCTACGTGGACACGCATGGTCATAGCCACTTTTTACTAGGCGTCAAGGACGTCAGGTAGGCCGTGGTCACTGAAACACTCATCGAGTGATGATTTCATTGTTGGTATCAGAGTGGTGACCAGCGTGTGAGGCCAAACCGTGACCACCGCCGCTAATAGACAGTCGAGTTTGCAAATTGAACGACCTGTTTTCGTTTGATTGATTGGTTTCAACTCGGAGGTGACAACCTCAAATACCTTGTATTCTACAATACCATCGTATCGCGTACTTTCATCTTTCAGTATTCCTGTGTTCCATTGCTAATACAGATCTCGTTTATGATCCTTTATCCCCTTTGCTTGATACTTATCGCATATAAGTAGTACCGTTCGACATGGAACACCTCAGTCCGTTGTACCGCACGCGACTAAGGTGAGCCATACACTTTCCATTCCATTATCTACTCGAACTAACCTGTACATAGTGGTCTCGTTAGTCGCGCGCTGCATCTCGATATAGTGCCCTATTTCTTACAAATGTCTCTTTTGTTGAGAAACTTCCGTTCATCCACGTATGATTCTAAATGGTCCACTGTACTGTGGTGTATGATTCAAGTTAAGTTTCAATTTAGTTTCAGTGATGCTCTTCAAGTTCGTAGCGTCGTCAAGTTCTATGTGAGGAAATATGGCAGTGCTTCTTGCCTGGAAAAAACCGACAGCGGGTGAATGGAACGGCCCTCTGGCAACGGACCAACGGCCAGTAAACTCGTGGGAGCTGAGCACTGTGCTGAGCGAGCTAGAATTCTCCAACGAAGATTATATGGAACGCTGGGGATGTCCTGCACGTGTGTCCATACAAAATCTTCTAGCGGTGATCTAAGTTCGTGCTTTCAAGAGCTGAAGTGTGCCACTCGCACCCTCCTCGAAGTCGAACAGCCGTCATATTGGGGAAGATTGCCAGCAATTGAGGCTGGCATAGGTTGCCGAGCTCATTTTATCGCCTCTTCTGTATTAATATGCATCGCTTTCCTTGTCACCCGCTTTCCTAGACCCTCAAATGCTCGTCGATTTAATATAAGACAGTTTTAGTAGGGAGATTGGCTTACACCCGGAAGGTTTGCACACACCGCCTACAATTTTTGCCTGATCATCCAACCCAAGTGGTGATTGTAAGATCACAGTTTGTCCTTCCTGGCTGATTAGTACGCGCTACTTCATCTCCTACCTTTCCGCTCGCCATGACCGAGACGACAGGTAGCCAAAGTGTCAGGATTATCTCGCAGTGCATTTCACAGAGTGCAATGCATTTCTGACTATACTAGATATCTATAATGTCGGAAGCTCTGTTTGACCCGAGGACATGAGCCACCCAAGTCAAGGTGAGCTCAGGCTTGCGACATAAAGGATGCGCTTTCCCCTACCCAAGCAACAGAAAGACTTACGTGATACAGGTGACCCATCAGTACAGCGGCGTTCTTGGTAACAACGTATGGGGACTGTATTTAGCGATTCATTGCCACTCAATGGGATTTTCACTTGAGCACTGCTCCTTACACCTTCAATTCAATTTTCGTTCCGCAATGTCAGGCTCACAGTGGTGAGCATAAAGTACCCTCTTTTCTTTAACTGACCGAACCGAGCTGTTTGTGATGGTGTGGTGATCATCGAGCGTTCTTCATGTCCACGCCACCTTTCACGACAACCACGCTGAAGATAAGACTCATAAACAGAAAAAAGGGTTGCTCCACTTCTTTCACAACCCTCTTTCTGTACCGCAGCCAATCATCACCCATTGGCGATGACCACAATCTACCACTATCGCATGCACCACAGAACGTCTGAGCCGTGGCAAGCCACTCACTCTGGGTCAAGGCGTCAAAGCTTCAAGCATCCATCTTACCCGCGGATGACTGAAAGGATGCCTGCTAGAAACAAAAGAAAAGCGCATCCACATCCCCATTGTTCGTCCACACGAACAGACCGCAAGATGGTCAATCCCTCGATATAAAATGTCCTGCAAAGGTCAGCGAAAAAATCATTAGTTCTACCTTCCTGGATTCGATATTCAGCACTCACAATGCAGCCCACCAGTTACTCTCCCGAGTTGATGGCCATCTACAAGGGCAAGTCTCCTGCCTCTATCCCAGCCATGTCCCCTCACTGACCAGCTCTGCGACCCTGCAGCCTACGCAGCAAGTCTCGGACCTACTTCGAAACCCGAGTACAGGATCGTGCACGAACGACATCCTTGGATTCAGGTTCCTGCAGGCCACCTCCCGATTAGGATTGCCCAATTCTCCAGAGGGGATCGCGCGGACGGCCGAAACAGACTACACCACTGGGCGATCTTCATCCCGACGTCGACCAAGCGTGGTGTTGGCAACTTTTACGAAGTCGCTGGTAGCCTGCAGACCGGATACTTTACGCAGCAGGTAGTGAACAACCGACACTCCAAGTGGGACAAAGACGAGAGAGGCAGCCATCTCGTCGGATGGGTCTCGCCTGATTATCTAGCCACTCTTGAGACGCATTTTTCGCTTGTTCCGATCCAGCAAGGGCGGCCCGATTGGAATTGCCAGACGTGGGTTGTTGAGGCCCTGAGGGGGTTGAACCAGCCGCATATGTACGCGGTACAAATGGACTACTCGCAATGGTTCCAGCAGATGAGCATCGTGGAAAAGGCATGGGAGGTTGGCGATGATGCCTAGGTTGTTGTTTCCGCACCCCTGGAGGGTGTAAACCTGAAAAAATCAGGGTGTTTATGAAAAAGTGACTAAAATGTAGCGGCTAGATATTTTGCATTTGTACTAGAGCCATCCCGTCAATTGTACCGTGCTGTGTTTTTCAACTTTGACATTACTATTGTGGTACCTCAAGGCCTCAGGTCCTGTGTGAGGTTATGTACTCCTGGAGAAAACTACTCAGACAAGCGGACTCACGACCACTCCCAGACCGTGAATATGATCACAGTAGCATACACACGTTATAGTAGCCGAGGAAGTATCCACTAATACCCTTGAGCCACCATCGGCAGTTTATTTCCTCGGAGGCTTTGGCAGGTCGCTCTTCTCCGGACTATGTAGTAGTTGGTTTGGGTATGTTATACATCCTGGACGAATAAGAAACACTCTGGAGGTTTGCGAGCAGTGCTAGCCCGGGTATAAGACAATCCAGTTCCGATCAGTTCAACCTTTTGTTCGTCGTCGGTTCCTGGAGTATCTGTCTCGATAGAATTCGTCCCCTTATATGTTTGATTAGTATATAGTCTCTTTTCACACCTCGTCTCAAGAGGTACCAACACATCACCAAGAAAGACGGTGGAAAGATTTTAACTAACTGAAGGTTTCTATGACAGTTGTCCGGCGCGTGGATGATGTCCCACGAGTCATTCTGAGCACCTTGGTACACGTCATGAAAATCGTCTTCGCCGCAAAAGATGACCCCAATTTGCTCTAAGTTCAGATGACCAGAGATTGTAGGTGTGTTGAGCACGACGTAGTGGATTATACGGACGAGAAACTAAAACAGGCTGCAAAAAATGGGAGGCCCCAGTACTCCCCCTGCAAATTGACTACTTAGTGACAGACCAAACGATCCAAGTAACGACGTTATTGCATTCATCTTCAGTAAATACAGGTAGTGTGCACACACCTGCCATACTACGTTAGCTGTGTTCAATAATTTTCGAACAAAAGTCAGATAAACCAGGGTTTCATGTTCCTCGACATGCGACATCCCACGGTGCCAGCACGACTACTCCAACACGAAGTAAGTTATGCATTACTCAGGACGAGCGACACGTATAGGAGCGCGACGACCGAGTAAACTCAAAGAATGGATAAACTTCGTTTTCGTCCCAAAAGAAATACAAGGGCATACTTGGAATTGCTTACCTAGCAAAGACGGATTTCCCACCAGGGTAAAGATGACAATGGAGAGAGCATCTACGAGAAGTATATTGTTAGAACCAAGGAGTAATATAACAAAAGGCGAAGAGTGAATCAGGAAGAGATTTGGTATGAGGTTGTCCACAAGAGATTGCTCTCTTTCGGAAGCAGAACTGAGTCATATGATTCATCACAGAATGGTAGCACAGGACATGCGACTTGATACGAAGAGCACTCACAAGTTGATTGATGGAGCCAGCATTGAAACTCGATACGAGTACGCTGTTTTATGGTTTACATTCAAACTCCGCCTTAATCGGAGTTGAAGTAGCTAGTATAACATTGTTCAACTTTCCGTTTCGCGTGTGGGGACACTGTAAATGTGTAATGGCATGGTGAGTGTGATTTCTATATGTTTCCTGTGATGATATGTTCCATCTCGAGTTGGTGACGGTCTCCAATGATCCCTTACTCGAACATGCATCACCAACTGAGTCTTTCTGTACTTTCTTGGGTTTTGGCTGACATCCTTGTTTCTCTAGGACCCGGACTCGTAGTTCTCTGTGACAACATAGCAGTGTAAGGTGAGCATCGTTTCTCCGAAAAGCTTTCATCTCAAGGATGTCCATTACATATACAAGCATATGTCCGATCATTTATGATGGACACATTCTTTCCTGAGACTGCTTTCGATCTGCGTGGACTAATTACTGATGCCGAGTTCCTATCACAGTGTTGTATCTATCGACTAATCAATGAAATGCGTGTATTTACCCTTAAAACCAGACCATGGTTCAATTGCCAGTGTTTCACATGCCTTGATTGCCTGCGTTCGAGTTGCATATTAGTAACTACATAAATCACGTGACAGGGTGTATAGGGCCGGCGCATGTGACACGAAAGCAGCTGCGAGTTTTGATTTGTGGGTTTGCCATTCACTTGTGAGGACGTCGAGCTCGGCGACGATGAAGCAAAAAGAAATCAACAGGACAGCAACATTTGCTTGGTCGCCGACATCATCACTCCCTTTCATCGCGACCGGCACCGTTGCTGGCGCCCTCGACGAGTCCTTCTCAAACGAATCCCAACTCGAAATATGGCAACCCGACTTTATGAACAAGGATGAAATCTACCTCGGTGCCGATATAGATTCAAAGCCAATAGGATTCGTCACGGATACCTCGAGGTAATTTTATGCTATGTTACTCGTGTTACGCGTTGAGATATAATATGCGTTGCAGATTTAACCGCATTGCATGGGGTCAGGTGCACAGGGACCGGTTACGCGGCGTGATTGCTGCTGGTATGGAGAACGGTGAACTTGCACTGTGGGACCCTGCAGAGATCATTGCCCGTGTAGAGTTCGTCTCTTCCATCGATTCCGATGGCTAGCGCTGATCACCACGTCGTTTCTCTAGTACATCCCAGTCACTTATCCTCCGCAACACCATTCATACTGGACCCATCCGTGGGCTCGATTTTAACCCAATACAAACCAATCTTTTGTCTTCCGGTGCGGTCAGCGGGGAGGTCAGTACCAAGCGCCTCGATACACGTCATCGTATCACCTCCACGTAGCTTCATTTGACGACGCGTCTGCATAGGTCTATATTTGGGATCTCAATGATCCCTCGAAACCTTACTCACCTACACCGGGCAATCGCAGCTCGAAGTTGGATGAGATCACGTCCGTCGCATGGAACCAACAAGTGCAATATGTTCTTGCTGGCGCGAGCAGTTCCGGATACTCGGTCGTATGGGATCTTCGTGGCAAACGTGAAGTTGTGGCTCTTGCATACGGCGGTGGAGCTGGCACGCTCGGAGGTACTGTTGGTAGTGGAATGGCTGTCGGTGGGCGGAGGGGCATGAGTGCTATCGCATGGCACCCGGATAATGTCAGTGGTGGTTACCTTGTCAGATGTTCCCACTGACTGCGTGATGCAGGCTACACGACTCGTGACCGCCTCCGAGGACGATATGTCACCAGTCATCATGGTTTGGGATCTTCGTAACGCGCGTGCACCAGAAAAGGTAGGTTGGCGTTAATTAACCATTTCTGGGCTTCCTGCTGATGGTAATGCATCAAGATCCTCACTGGGCATGAGAAGGGTGTACTTTCATTGTCTTGGTGCAAACAAGATGCGGATTTATTACTGTCTTGCGGTAAAGACAATCGTGCATTGTGCTGGAACCCACAGACTTCGGAAATCATTGGAGAGGTGCGTGCGCTTAGAGCATTCATCTCCCGGTTGTTGATTTCCATTGTGTTTAATCCTGCTCTGCACATACACATGTACTTGTTCATCCGCTATCGGTGCTACAATAATATGGCCATTATTCCACAATATAGCTTCCTTCCGCAGAAAACTGGGCATTCCAAGTAGAGTGGTGTCCACGCAACCCCGATCTCCTCGCTACTGCCTTCTTCTCCGGTACCATCGGTATTCACTCCTTGCAGTCAACCAACGCCATTCCCTCCTCTGTCCCAGCCACCCCAAGACCATCTGGTGCCGAGCTTTTTGACAGACCTCTGCCCACCCTTCCTACAGATCAGGGAACTCAGGGATTCAGTCTCAGTCTAAAACAGCCCCCACGCTGGCTCCGCCGTCCTGTTTCCGTTTCCTTCGGGTTCGGCGGCAAGTTGGTGACCGTCAGCAATCTTCCTGGTCCACATGGCAAGACGCAAAGCAGTGTCGTGCATTTGAGGGGTGTGAGTAGTGAGGAGAGCGTTGTGGCGAGAGTCAAGAAGCTGAAGGCGGCAGAAGAAGAAGGGAAATTGGAGGGCTTTGCTCAGGGCAGTGTGGGCGAGCGGTCGGGGGCTGAGGAAACGTGGAAGGCTCTGTCGAGTCTTTTTCAATCAAACTCGAGGGAGGAGTTGGTTATGCTCTTGGGCTACTCGAAGGAAGAGGTTAAAGCGCGGATCGAGGAAGCTGCCACGAAACTCAAAGAAGCTCAGGCGCAGCTAGCTGCCTACAGTACTCCCGCGTTCAGCCATGCAGGTGACGAGGACTCGTGTAACATTGGACCTCGCGATCCCGTGGTTTCCTTCGCAGAACCTGAACCGGAGCCCGAGGTAGAAGCGGCAGATACGGAGAAGACTGGCTCAGAGATGTCCGCATCTGATGTCCCACCCGCAGATGGAGAATCCACCACCACTGCGCCATCACTCTTTGGGGATGATGTCGCCATTGGCACTTTTGGTACGGGCGCTGGGGCTGATTTCTTCAGCACCATGGCACAAGATACCGATGCCAACAACACACAAACGATGGTTGTCCCCCACACGAACTACGGAATCGACTCAAGTGTAGCCGCTACTATTGGGAGTGGACCGTCCAGCGTCGCCAGCGAAAGCTTGAGCGTCAAGAACAACACCTTCAGGATTTACCCACCTGATGAAAGTGAGACGGACAGACTCATCACGCGTGCGTTGGTACTCGGAGACTTTTCCAGCGCCGTCGAGCTCTGTCTCTCGGCAGAGCGCTACGCTGATGCTCTCCTTCTCGCCATCAAAGGAGGTGACGACCTCCTGCGACGCACTCAGAAAGCGTACTTTGAACGCCAAACCACCGAATACCCTTATCTTCGCCTCTTCCAGAGCATCGTCACCAACGATCTCGACGACGTTGTGCAGAATGCCGACCTGACCGAATGGACGGAGGTCTTCGTCGTGCTCTGCACTTTTGCAAGCGGGGATGAATTCGGAGGGCTAACAGAGCAGCTTGGAGCACGGCTCGAGTTCCAAGCTGGTGTTCTCCGTGCTGAGGGCCAAGTAGGCTTGGAAGATAATTTTGCGGATGTGTTGGAGTTGAGGAAGACAGCCACGTTGACATACCTCGCCGCTGGGCGTCTCGAGAGGCTGGTCAACATCTGGATTGAAGAACTCGCGGAGGAGGAGGGTCATCGAGTCAAAACCTTTGACTCTACCGAGTCTACCTCGCGGTATACAATCCATGCACATGCCTTGCAGACGTTCATCGAGAAGGTCACCGTCTTCCGCGGAGCTATCAAGTATGTGGATAGCGACCTTGCAGTGTCTGCTGAGAGTACAGACAGCGCGATCAAGACTTACAAGCTCGCGGCACTCTATGATAGGTATTTCGAATACGCCGAGATGCTATCTGCGCAAGGTCTTGTCAATGAGGCCATGGAGTATTTGAAGCTGACACCAGAGGCGTACACGGGCTCTGCCCTGGACTTTGCGGCAGTGCGCGAGCGATTATCGGTCCTGTCTGGACAAGCGCCCCGTGCACCAAGTTCAGTTAGTGATGCCGTTCCTGACAGCGGTGTCGCCTCAAAGACAGGGCCCATCAGTTATCGGCCTCCTAGCGTGCCGGCCACCACGGTCCCGGCACAAGGTGGCCCATACGCTCCTGCTCAGCCAACGTATACGCCGTCCCCACCCGTATACCAAACCCCCTACAATAATCAGTACGCACCAACTAATCCCCTTGTCAAGCCGCCGATTCTTGGCGGGTCTGCCGTTCCATTACCTGCCCGTCTCCCGGTTTCCGGTGCACCACCTCCCCGTCCACAAAACGGAGGCTGGAACGATCCGCCTTTGCCTAAAACAGCGCGCACACCCGGCTCGATCGTTGTTGGCAAACCGGAACCTATTGTTTCGCCATTCCCGAACGCAACCC
>JBBPKJ010001207.1:0-12201 GCA_038089195.1 Brasilioporus rufonigricans | reverse complement strand
TACGCGGTACAGATGAAACAGAGAACTCATACGGTTAAGAACAAGCGTGTGATGTCCCTCCTCGGGCCCTGCAAGCACCGTGAACGTCGGCGGTCTATGCTGTGCGTGCGCTTGTTGATCACGACACAACCGCCACCGACATCACACTCGCCCATGCAAACATCCTACCAGCGATGCTCCTCGTCCACCAACATTGCCACAGAGCAGCGCTCAGGCTTTCAACGCTACCACAAACACACCCCCTCCACCACCACACGACCAACCACACTCCCAATAAGCAAGTCGGCCAGGAAAACAGCCCACAAAAACACCCTACGACGCCAGCACAAAACAATCTACGAGTCATCACCACGGGCACAACACACAAAATCCATCGACCCATCCCTCCCATCCCCACGTTTCCTCGAAACCATTGACGATATCCCAAAACGTCATGCATCCATCATATTCCAACTACGTACTGGACACTGCCCCCTGAACAAACACCTCCACTGCATTAAAAAAGCAGCATCCCCAGACTGCCCCCACTGCCCGGGCCAAGCTGAAAACCCCCTTCACCTCCTAATCCACTGCCCAAGGTACAACAACGCGCGCGACGCCCTCCGCCGCAAACTAGGTAGCAAAGCAAGGGACCTAGCATACCTACTTGCAGACAAAAACACGCTAAAGCTCACACTCAAATTCCTCCACGCCACCGGACGCCTAACAAAAACGCACGGAAACCTCCAACCGCCACCAAACTAACTCCACGCCGACCCCACCCACGCAACAAACCAGCATCACACCCACACACACCAGAAGAGACACCCCAAACGCCGCACCCACCAAAACGCACTCCAACGCGCTCACGGCGCCTAACCCCAACATGGCAGCCCACAGGAACCCACGCAGTTCCACAAGCTCACCCTCGAGGCTCACGAGCAGATAACATAGATTACCAAATGACCGCAACCTAAATACCTATACGTATCACCCACCCACATGTACTGTCCAACAAGAGGCACGGCCTCAAGGACAATAAGCACGGTATTTAAAAAAAAAAAAAAAAAAAAAATGCACCAAGTTGTGCTTAGATATCAAATGGATTTTTGTCATCGACCAGAGGAGGAATTGAACATGGACGAAGAGATGCAAATAGGCAGATAGGTGGCGAATTAGCTACGGAAGGTGCTGTCTCTGGTGCAGAGTGTAAGAAAGTTGGTTGGTTTGGTCTTGAAGGTAGGAAGCGGCGAGACACTCGCAATGGTGATAAATCCAGATTCCGGTTTGGGAACATACGATGGAGGCTGGCGCAATGGCATGATTAATAACCAGAGTATCGCGATGGGGAGGGTAACACCTCATCTAAGACCTACGTGAGGTTCTTCCTTTCGGGCCTCTCGGTGTGAGGGATGCTTGAAGGGTTGAGAAAGGCAGGTTGGGTTAGAGGTGGTGAGGGGAATAGGTGGTTATATTTCGGTGTAAACGGTTGTAAGTGCTCGTATAGGACAGGCGCGGTTTAAGCATACCGGGAGGAACCCCTTGGGGTGCAAACATGAGAAGAGTCTGGCTGTTTAATGTTGATGCCAACTCCGCGCCGGAGATCCTCGAGATAACGTATGCGACTCTGCGAGTTGATCATCGGAAAAGCTATCAAGTAGGCAATGCCGAAGTAAGTATCCGCATGATCGATTCACTGATTCGTTCTGGTATCTAGCATCTATGGGACGTCAGCGTCAAGTATAGTGGCCTGGATTGTTACGTGCGTTTGTTAGTGCCAAGGACCGTACGTGCTTGCAAAGTCACTCTGCCGGGGATGGTATGGGTCAAGCTGGTCCTCCTCACTCAAGTGAAAGCCGAAGCCTATTTTCTCATTTCTTACCCCTAACATGGATGAATCATTTATCACCGTAATTTTCTGGATCATTGTCCTAGGGTTTGTCTGCATTGCCATGTGGTCCCGATATTTAGACTCACGTAGATATGCTGTTCTGTAAAACTGTAGTTGCGCACTGCTTTGATGTCTCGCCATCATCTATGTGCCATGTCCATGTGGGACGGCGCCTAGTGATCAATGGATCAATTGTTGGGTGATTGTCCGAATGAATGGGGGACTCTACGACAAGCGAGACGTCAAGCACAAAAGCACCAAGTCACGACTGGGTAAACCTTGAAGTAAGCCAGCCGTGTCGTGCCACTTTCACTTGCACTGTGTGCCCCGTCAGGCAAAGCTCCGACTCACGCTACTCCATTCAGTGAACGAAAGCAATCCACCAGAGAGTGGTTATAGCGGAGGCAGTGGACTGTCCTCTGTGGCCCTTAGCAAAGTGGACGACCTGTCACCAGAAGAAGCCGAGCCTACCTTGGAATAACAAGCCCCCAGGCTGAGGAACCTCATCTCATGTACGAACTAGTAGGCCTAGCGAGCACAGGTACGTGACTGCGCGTGCATGCGATACAAAACGATCACAGACCTAGATTCGATGTCTCCAACCCTGTTTGTCTGATGAACGTAGTGAGGACAGGGCATCCTCTGTGAGGGACTCGGAACGTTGACCCGGGTGGACGAGCCGAGCCAAAGTCACCGGAAGAGGCCGAACCGATGGGCTGACAAAAGTTGGTCACACTATTGGACAACCTGCTCTGAGCACTACGGCTGCATGCACTACCATTTGGAGCCGACCTCTTTGGCTGGACGTTGACAAAGTCATTCGATAAATATAGAAGGAAGCCTGCACTAAAGCAAAAGGCGTTCCAGGTGAGTCCGAATCGTTACACACTTCAAGATCAAAGTGGCTTCAGCAGTCACGTCTGGCAGTTCGAACACCAGTGATCACAACACGGATTGGAGTCGTCTCGTACCCCAGGGCTGTCAACGTTAAATCGGCGTTGAAACCCCGCAAACGCCACGCCCTTCGAGCGCTGCTGGCATGCACTGCCTTGAGAAGCAGAGCTCCCACTTAAAAGTGGACACAGTCATTTGCTGTGGCGCCACAGAAGCCAAGTTTAAAAGCGCTTCAGGTGTGTCCACCGTTGCATACATCCACAGCTTGGTTTTTCAGTCTCATCATCCATGTCCAGCAAATCGCACTTGAGAAAAAGACAATCACGAACTGAATCGAGGTCGTCTTCTGTCCTGGACGAAGGTCGCGAGAACACCGGTTATGAACGACATGAATCAAGAACGTCGCCTAGTACCGCAACAGTGCGTTTCGAGACCCGGTTGATTGACTGCCAACTGACCTATCCTGCAGGACAATGTTCTACCACCTGGCGTTGCCGACCCCAACGCCGAGAAGGAGCATGTGAAGGAACAAACCCCTTGGCCAGGAGTCCGGCCACAGAATGGACCTTCTGTCTCAGACTATGCAATGGACACTGATGAGAATGAGGGATTGAGTATCACAGGTGCGAACTCATCTCTGTATGATTTGCAAACGTTGCTAATAACAACGTAGGTATCCGTGCGACCGATGTCGCTCTTGGCCTTAGACGCGTCCCTGCTGGCTTTTACATCGTGGTACATCACAGCGGCCGTGAATGGAGAACTGAAAACCAGCGTTCGTCAGTAAATTGCGATGTCGTCGAATGGAGTGTGTCGATCCAAGTGTGAGATTCCACTCCTCCAAGTAAGGTCTGTCGTGACGAAGTTTGTAGGCCATCAGACCCGTGGGCCATGGTTCGTCTCGAAGTCTATGCATCTTTCGAATTCGAGCCCATGCTGGGTGCTGGGGAGCAGTTACAAGAATTAACGGTCACGGTGGAACAACTGTTAGGCTGCAGTGAGAGAGACATTCGTAAGCTGGATTGAGTTTCACGAAGGTCCGTGTACTCATGGTCGTACAGCGTTTACGTTCTTCCCAAAGGATGAAGACATTGTATCTCCGTGTTCATCGATTTTAGTGACTGTCAAACGGCACAAGTGTGGGAGGAGTGGTTCATCACCACCGAGAGTGCTTCCCGATTGTGTAAGTGAGCGACTGTCGATGTGATCCTCAATAATCACTGTCCATAGTCAATCAGCCTCGGTGAGCTAGAAGATGCAACGAATCGGGGTCACATTGCACTCTCACGTTACCGGAAGCATGGCGAAAAACGAGACCTGGAGCACTCTACTGCACAATTTGAATGGGCTCTTAGCATTTGTCCACCGGACCATCCGTGTTGTGCGGCGGCTCAGTCAAACCTGGCGATGGCGAAATTCATCCTCTGTCAACTAGAGAACACGTATACCTCCCTGGAGGTTCCCCTCGGCTTGTATCGCAGTGCACTTCGTGCACGTCCTATTGGCCACATCGACCGTCCTTCTACATTGGTCCAGCTGGCCGCGGTGCATTTTGCGCAACATGAGAAATCAAATGACGAAGTTGCGGGGGGACAGGCTGAAGTATTACTACATGAGGCGATGGAGCTCAGTTCTGCAGGGAGTCACGATAACCAAGCTGCAAGGTTCATGCTACAGCTGCATGCCGCCTGTGTAGTGATTCCTGTGCAGTGGGATGGCCAACCTTCGATGAAGCAGCATTCAAGTTCTGGCTTAGCGAACGAGGTCCTAAGAATTTTAGGTACCTGGTTGTTGCAGCTCTTCAACCAGATCGGTGGTCTGGACAATCTGCAACAGGCAATCATGGTTTTGAGGGAGTTGGTAGGATCTACTTTGGTTTGGGATGACTGTTACCGTGAGGGGCTATGGAATCTGGGTGTGGCGCTGTTGCACCGATTCAAATCCCTTGGAGAGCTTCCCGATGTCGAGGAGGCAATTTCGACGTTGAAGAATGCTGTTAACCTCACTCCTCGCGGTCACCCTGACAAACCCCGCTATCTTAACGATCTTGGTAACTCCTTCCTCACTCGTTTCAAGCAGCTAAGAGAGCTCCGCGACCTCGAGGAGGCGATTTCAATGCTCAAGGATGCTGTCCACTTCACACCTCACGGTCACCCTAGCAGGCCTGCCATTCTGAACAACCTCGGCGATTCTTTACTCGCTCGTTTTAGGCGCCTAAGAGAGCTTAGTGACCTCGAGCAGGCAACTTCAATGCTGAGGGGTGTTGTTGACCTCACTCCTCACGGTCATCCTCGTAGGCCCAGCTCTCTTCACAGTCTTGGCACCTCCTTCGTCGCTCATTTTTCCCACTTCGGAGAGCTTCGTAACCTCGATGAAGGGATTTTGACACTACGAGATGCTGTTGGTCTCACTCCTCATGGCCATCCTGACATGCATCGCCGTCTTCACAACCTCGGTACCTCCCTCAAAACCCGTTTCGAGCGCCTTGGAGAGCTTCACGACCTCGAGGACACAATTTCGACTTTGAAAAATGCTGTTGACCTCATTCCCTATGGTCACCCTGACAAGCCCGTCATTCTGAACAGCCTTGGTAACTCCCACCGACATCGTTTCTTGCGCCTCGGGCAGCTGAGTGACCTCGAAGTCGCAATTTCGATGCTCAGAGATGGTGTTCGCCTCACTCCCCACGGTCACCCCCGTATGCCCAGCCATCTTAATAGCCTCGCTAACTGTTTCATCGCTCGTTTCGAGCGCTTAGGACAGCTTCACGACCTTGAAGACGCAGTTACGATATATAAAGATGCTATTGAGCTCACTCCTTGCAATCACCCTCAGAAGCCCCACCGTCTTCACACCCTCGGTACCTCTCTTAGGATTCGTTTCGAGCGCCTCAGAGAGCTTCCAGACCTTGAGAATGCAATTTCCATGCTCAAGGATGCTGTTGATCTCACTCCTGACAGTCACCCTCACAAGTTCATCCGTCTTACCAGCCTCGGCAACTCCTTCATTGATCGCTTCGAGCGCTTCGGAAAGCTTCGTGATATTGAAGATGCGATTTCGGTGCTGATGGATGCTGTTCGCATCACTCCTCATGGACATCCTCACAAGTCCACCTGTCTCAACGCCCTCGGCAGCTCCTTCAGTAGACGTTTCGAGCGCCTAGGAGAACTTCGTGACCTCGAAGATGCAGTTTCGACACTGAGTGATGCTGTTGAGCTCACTCCTCACGGTCACCCTGGGAGGCCCATCTACCTTCACAACCTCGGCACTTCCTACGTCCGTCGTTTCGAGCGCTTGGGAGAGCTTGATGACCTTGGGGAAGCAATTTCAACGCTAAGGGATGCTGTTGAGCTCACTCCTCACAATCACCCTCACAAGCCCATGCGTCTTAACAATCTCGGTATCTCTTTCAGTAGTCGTTTCGAGCGCTTAGGCGAGCTTCATGACCTCGAGGAGGCAATTCCAATGCTCAGAGATGCTGTTGAGCTTACTCCTCACGGGCACCCTGACAAGCCATCCCGTCTTAATAACCTAGGCATCTCCCTTATCACTCGTTTTAGCCGTCTCCGAGAGCTTCGTGACCTCGAGGAGGCAATTTCAATGTTCAGAAATGCTGTTGATCTTACTCCTAATAGTCACCCTAGCAAGTCTGGCCGTCTTAACAACCATGGTAACTCCCTCAAAACTCGGTTTAAGTGCTTGGGAGAGTCGAGTGACCTGGAGAGCGCGATTTCATTGCTGAGGGATGCTGTTGACCTCACTCCCGATGGTCACCCTGATAAACCTCGACATCTTAACAACCTCGGCACCTCTCTCAGCACTCGGTTCGAGCAGCGAGGCGAGCTTCATGACCTTGAGGAGGCAATTGCAATACTGAGAGAAGCTGCTGACCTCACTCCTCACGGTCACCCTGACAGGCCTAGCTCTCTTCGTAATCTTGGCATCTCCTTGGTCACTTGTTTCTGGTACTTCGGAGAGCTTGGTGACCTTGAAGATGGAATTTCAATCCTCAGGGATGCTGTTGATCTCATTCCTCATGGTCACCGTGACAAGCCAGGCTGTCTTAACTATCTTGGTATCTCCTTCTTCACTCGTTTTGAGCTCCTCGGAGAGCTTTATGACCTCGAGGAAGCAATTTTGGCGCTCAAGGATGCTGTCGACTTCACACCTCACAGTCACCCTGACAAACCTTGTCGTCTTAACAACCTCGGCACCTTTATCAGAACTCGTTTTGAGCACCTGGGAGAGCCGAGTGACCTCGAGGATGCACTCTCCTTATATTCTCATGCTGCATCCGCTCCCTCTGGCTCTGTTACCATTCGATTCCACGCATCCAAGCGTTGGATTTCATGTGCTCGCCGTATATGCCATCACTCTCTCCTCCGCGCATATTCAGTTGCAATCAACCTTCTTCCTCAGCTCCCATGGATTGGCCTGTCCCTTGAACACCGCTACTCTGAACTCACGGAAGGTGCTGACGTGGTGCGGGAAGCTGCCGCTGCCGCTCTGGACGCGGGACTCCCAGAAACCGCGGTGGAGTGGCTCGAGCAAGGACGCTCAATCCTTTGGGGGGACCTGCTTCAACTTCGCAGTTCTTATGAAGGGTTGACCTCTGCTTATCCAGATCATTCTCACAGACTTCTGGAACTGTCTGCCGCATTGGATAATGCTAGTGCCATCCGCGAACAATCTTGGTCTGCACTCAAGGAACGCGGTAAAGGTCTAGCTCATGCACTATTTGGCGACTTAGAACATCCTGGTGCTATTGACGGAAAATCGTTGTCTGCAGTCTCGCACCATGCCCAAGATACATATCATCAAGTAACAGAGTTTTTGAAAGAGGGTGGCAATCAGCGTACGCTCGCAATTGAACGAGACAACCACCTCCAGGAAATCCGGAAGCTGTCAGGCTTCAAGCAATTCCTCCTTAGAAAGGATTTCTCTCAGCTTCGTGCTTCAGCACACTCTGGGCCCATCGTCATACTCAATGCTGCGGAGAGTCGCTGTGATGCGTTGATTATTCTTGCCAATGTGGACCATGTAATTCATGTCCCACTCCCAAAATTCACCTTCAAGCAATCCACTACTCTTCAGAACACACTGAAGAATGTTGTACGTCACACAAGGGAAGGCCAACGTGTGGAATGGGATCACTGGGAAACCTTATTATCCCCTTTATGGAAATGTGTCGTCAAACCAGTCTTGGATGCCCTGGCTTTCTCAGTATGTCATGTCATATTATTTCAGTTTACAGTTAGCTCAGTCATCTATCCCTGAACAGACGCCTGGAGATGTATCGCGTATTTTTTGGTGTCCTACTGGTCCCCTTGCTTTTCTCCCTATCCATGCAGCTGGTCTTTATGGTGAGCAGTATTTGCAACCTGGGCATAAAGTATTCGACTTTGTCGTTTCGTCATACACCCCCACCCTCGCCATTCTTGCTCCGGCGGCCAATCCAGTTATGGTACACAACGACAATCTCCAATTCCTTGTTGTTCGTCAGCCACCCTCAGATGGTCAGTCATCGCTTCCAGGTGTGATCACTGAGGTGAAACACATCAGGGAGGTGATCAGAAATTCACCTTCAGCATATACCGCCCTCACAGAATCTTCTGTCGGAACGGTCAAGGAAGTAATGGAGCTGATGAAGGTAGCAGACTGGGTCCACTTTGCCTGCCACGGAGTCCAAGACGATCTGGATAGTGGACTTTGCCTTGCCGATGGTTACCGCTTGAGGGTGCGTGACATTATCGCACTGTCACGCCCACGTGGAGGCCTTGCCTTCCTCTCTGCGTGCCAAACAGCGACGGGTGAAAAGCGTCTCTCAGAGGAGGCCATTCACATCGCGGCAGGGATGCTGTTTGCAGGTTATGGGGGAGTTATTGGTTCAATGTGGTCGATTAGTGATAGGGTCGCCCCTGGTGTGGCAAGGGACGTCTACAGTCACCTGTTTCGGAACAACACTAGGCCGGATCACCGGGAGGCTGCACAAGCATTGCATGAAGCTATTGGGAATCTTCGAGATCGTGGCGGCGTGTCGTTTGAAGACTGGGTTCCGTTCATTCATATAGGTCTTTAAGTATTGTGGAGTTTGCTGTTACTACCGTGTTATACGCCACGTGAATAAATTGACTTGGTGCCGAAATGTATTATTATTTCTATGATAGTTCATGATTTGCTTGATCGAGTTTTGCAAATAGATCTTGCGAACGTAGTATCAGCTTTGCTGCACTGCCTAGGGATAGTAGGCCCGAAACTGTACCGTGACTGGCCAAGATCTCACAAATAACCGCCAAAACACCACTGGTGTCAACAAATTGGTACGTCGTTTCCCCATCCCTGTTCCAACGTCCACTCGACCTCAGTAGTCACGACTAGCATTGAATACGCCGCATCGTCAGAAGTAAGCTTCGCTGCAGGTAGAAGACGACACAGTCGACATGCTTTGACGATTTTAGAGCCAGATTGCTCAAGGGAGGAACGTTACTGGTCGTTACGACAGCGTTTCCCCAACAACTATGCTACGCCCAGTTCTGGCCACTCCACAGATGATCATTTTGAGCTCAGTTATCGTGTCTACAATGTTCACAACGAGGATTGTGGGTGCGATAGCGACTTCTTGACCGACAAATCGAAGAATGCGACGTGGTGTCTTTCTCCTCTCCTCTCCTTCAATCAAGAGGACTCCCCCCCCTGCGGACCAAGGTACTATGTACTGATACATTCAGTTAGACTGGAAGTAATAGTCAGCATATTCCATGGCAATTACAGACGAGTAAGAGCACAGCAAAGAAGGATATATCAGAACTGCCAGCTAGGCACCAAGGTGGATATAAAGAATGCGTTGATTGAATGGTATATGCACAGATCTCACTGTCGCATTCAGCGCGAACGCTGCACGAGTATGATCTAGAAGACCGGACTCGTCCACCATATGATTATAGAACGTTGACGTGATCCTACCTGTCTCTCCATCGTCGACCGCCCACATGGTCCCAATCACGGACCGGAAGCCAGCAAACTGCATTGCCGAGGCGAGATGGATGACCTCGTCCGGACTCTCCTCGTCGCCGACCGTCGTATGACATGCAGAAAGGTATGCAAATTCTGAATTCTTCAAGTCGCACCCGATGATGCGCTGGATCGTAAAGCGTCCATCGTAGAGAGCGAACGCAGACTCGAATGGATGTGTCCGATTGGGGAGACCATGACACGCAAGGTGGACCCATTGGTTATTGCAGAACGCTTCGACGACCCTTAAGATACAGCATTCCTCCCCATCTATACGCGTAAATGTGGCAAGGCCACGGACGCATTGACCAATGTTACCCAGCTCTGCGCCTACAGAAGGAAGTTCTCTCTCGCCATGGGCTTTAGCTTGACCGATGGCGACAAGACGTTTCCCTTGGGATGCAGAATTTGATGCCTCAGGGCGTCTAGCACGGATGAGGGCAGTAAGGGTCGGAGTGTATGACGAAATGTAGATATCAGACAGATTCTGTTGACCCTTTCTAAATGGACCAGCAGCGTGTAATGGAAGTGCAGAGAATTCGCCAGTGGGGCACCACCAAATGCGCGAATGATGTAGCAGGGTCGTCTCAAGGAAATTGACGATGGGCGAGACAACCTGATCCCAGATCTTGCGTAAAAAGAACCCGAGTTGCCTTGTTACGTCGTCCCTCCTTGCACGCATGATCAAGGTACTGAGCTCCGCTGACAGGCTCCGCACGCCCTGCTGAGTGATCTGCAGTGGTATGTGAACAGGATCTTGGCCAAGTAAGACAACGAGTGCGTCACAGGTGTACCTGCTCTCATTAACAATGATGACAGGACCCCCAATGGCCGCGCGTCGGAGGTCTGAGAAGAGTGAAGGAAGAAGGAAACGAGAGAAACCAGGAAGCTCGCGAATGTTGGCCACAACCTCCTGCATTTCAATGTTAAGATGGCACACCCGCTCATGCTGATCTGCGCCAGGGGAATCGAGCGCACTACGGATAAGTGATGCCAGTCGCATGAACTCTTCTGCCAACCTCTTTCCACCCGGACTAGGTGCAGTGACATCGTCAAGCGGGGAACGGAGACGAGTGAGCTGACTCCAAAAGACACCCCGTCCCTGTTCTAGAAGCTCGACCGCTTTAGTAGGGGAGCGGTTACGAAGACAAGCAGAGAATGCATCCACGGCGAGCGACGATGTGATGTTCCTGAGGATGACAAGGTGCTGGGGCAATGGCGGGAGAGTAGTGAGATGTTGAACAAGCAATCGAAGGGATGTTTCATATGCAAGAAGTAGGGTCGGATGTTGGAAATCTTCTGCCGCACGGATCCATGACCTAGCGGCAGAAAGATCCACGGAAGACACGATTTGGGTGACATACACGAGTTGAGAGTAGAAATTAAACATCTCTTCCTTATCCTTTAGCTGCTTCGACCACATGAACCGAACATAGAAGTAACCTGCAAGTCTGTCCAAAGATATTGACCGACCAGAGTGTCCTTGCGGGCGAAGGTCGAGTGCTTCTCGAGCCAGAGCAATGGCCTCCTCGAGGTCTTGTATCGCCCCGAGCTGGTTGTACCGAACGAAAAGACGAGCTGCAAGGTTGTTCAAAGACACTGACCGGCCTGAGTGTCCTTGCTGGCAAAGGTCAAGTGTTTCTCGACCGAGGACAATAACCTCGTCGAGGTCTTGCGGGGCCTGAAACCGGCTGTACCGCTTGGAAAGATTGGCTGCGAGGTTATTCAAAGACACCGGCCGACCGGGGTGTCCCTGCTGGCAAAGGTCGAGTGCTTCTCGACCAAGGACAATGGCCTCGTCCAGGTCCTGCATCGTCCCGAGCTGGTTGTATCGAGCGCCAAGACGAGCTGCAAGGGTATTCAAAGACATTTGCCGAGCAGGGTGTCCCTTCTCGCAAAGGTCGAGTGCTTCTCGACTGAGGAGAATGGCCTCATCGAGGTCCTGCACTGTCCTGAGCCGGTCATACCGAGTGGCGAGGTTAATTGCAAGGTTGTTCAATGACATCGACCGGTCAGGGTGTCCTTGTGGACGAAGGTCTAGTGCTTCTCTGATCAGGACAATAGCCCCGTCCAAGTCTTGCATTGTTCCAAGCTGGTCGTACCGCTTTGCAAGATCGACTGCAAGGTTGTTCAGAGACATGGACCGATCAGGGTGTCCCTGCGGGTAAAGGTCGAGTGCTTCTCGACCGAGGGAAATTGCATCATTGAGGTCCTGTATGGCTCCGAGTTGGTTGTACTGCGTGGAAAGACATACTGCGAGGTTGTTCAAAGGCGCAGACCGATCAGGGTGTCTCTGCTGGCAAAGGTCGAGTGTTTCTCGACCGAGGACGATAGCCTCGTTGAGGTCTTCCATTTCCCCGAACTGGTTGTACCGCGCCAAAAGATTAATCGCAAAGTTATTCAAAAACATTGACCGACTAGCATGT